>PVHX01002469.1:0-167273 GCA_004024805.1 Geosciurus inauris
TGATTACAGAAAAATCTTCTGGGAAGAAAGTTAAACTCTAAATACTATGGGCCATGTTGACTTATACTTTGTGATTCTATCAAAAAGCCAATATTAGAATAAATTTACAGTTGCCTCACTTATGCATTTTTAAAAGATGAGCATATACACATACAATTAACTGGTAAATGAATTAATTGCAGGATATAAACTAAACACAACCCTTATCAAAATCCCAGTTTAGTTTTTGGAAGAAATTGAAAAGTTAATCTTGAAATTAATATGGAATAACAGGGAACTCAGAATAGCCAAACAATCTGCAAAAAGATGGCAAAATTGTGAATACACTCACTTTTTCATTTCAAAATTTTCCACAAATGCAGTAGCCAAGACAGTGTGCTAGGGGCATTAAAATTGATCTATCGAGCCAGGACTGCCCCTGCAGAAGTGCAGGAGCCTGGGCTCAGGCCCAGGACCGCCTCGGGTGACCCCTGCTGGAGCCCAGGTCCAGGTCAGGCTCAGGACCGCCCCCAAGGACCTATGTGAGAGCCCAGGCCCAAGACTGCCCCTGCACAGAGTGGAGATACATATTGTTCCTCCCTTCCCTAATCCATCTTGGGACACTGCAGCCATCACCATAGCTCTCCCCATGTAGTAGCCTCCACCTTGGGACAACAGACAAGGCCTAGAGGCAGTGGCCTCCCATAGTGCTGCATCTCTAACCAGTCAGTGCAAAGCCACTGTATGTCCCACTCTTTCAGCCCCATCTCAGAAAGTGTCTGCATCCGTCTTGGGCCACTCCCACTGCTATGTTGAGTTACCCGTGCTAGCAGTGCCATCATTTTTAGTTATAGTAGTGTTGATCTGAGGACACCTGCCAGGGACTGGAAGCAAACACTAAGGTGAGGTACAGATGATCTGTAGTGTCACTACAAGACATAGGGTAGAAACTGCAATATCTCAGATCTGCACCATATGAAAGGAAGACACATAATCAACAAGAAAAAACAAAGAAAGAAAGTGCTCCAAACAAACCAAGATACTACAATAATAGAATCCATTGATAGTGTAGTTAATGAAATATCAGATAAAGAGTTCAGAATGTACATAATTAAAATGATCTGAGAAATAAGGAATGACTTAGTGAGCAAATACAAGCAAAAATTGATCACCTCAACAAAGAGATAAGAGAGCAAATAAAGGCAACCATTGATCACACCAACAAAGAGGTAAGGGTACAAATACAGGTAGCAAAATATCACTTCAAGAAAGAGATAGAGATTGTGAAAAAACCAATCAGAAATTCTTGAAGTAAAGGAAATAATAACTAAATAAAAAACTCAATAGAAAGCATAACCAAGAGACTAGATCACTTGGAAGACAGAACCTCAAATAATAAAGACAAAATATACAATCTTGAAAATAAAGTTGACCACACAGTGAAGATGGTAAGAAACCATGAACAGAATATATAAGAATTACGGGATAACATCAAAAGACCAAATCTAAGATTTATTGGGATAGAGGAAGGCACAGAGTTTCAAACCAAAATGAATGTACAATCTCTTTAATAAAATAACATCAGAAAATTTCCCAAACATGAAAAATGAATTGGAAAATCAAATACAAGAGACTTACAAGAAACCAAATGTACAAAATTACAATAGATCTATACCAAGGCACATTATAATAAAAATGCCTAGCATACACAATAAGGACAGAATTTTTAAGGGCCAGAAGAGAGAGGAATCAGATTAATATAGGGGAAGACCAATTTGGATCTCAGCAGATTTTTCAATCTAGACCCTAAAAGCCAAGAGATCCTGAAAAACATATACTAAGCTCTGAAAGAAAATGGATGCCAACCAAGAATCTTATATCCAGCAAAATTGAGCTTCAGATTTGATGACAAAATAAAAACCTTCCATGATAAACAAAAGTTAAAAAAATTTACAGCAAAAAATCCTGAACTACAGAGCATTCTCTGCAAAATATTCCATGAGGAGGAACTGATAATCAACAATGAAAATCTGCAAAGAGAAGAACTACACTAAAGGAAAGACCAACTAAAGGAGAAACAAAAATAAACCAAAATGACCAGGATTATAAATCATATTTCAATAATAACCCTGAATGTAAATGGCCTAAATTCATCATTAAAAGACATAGATTGACAGGATAAAAAAAGAAAAAAGGAATCAACCATATGCTGCCTTCAAGAGACTCATCTCACAGGAAAAGACATCTTCAGACTGAAGGTGAAAGGATGGGAAAAAATCTATCACTCACATGGACAGAGTAAACAAGTATCTTTATATCAGATAAAGGGGACTTTAAACCAAAGTTAGTGAAAAGGGATAAAGAAGGATATTTCATACTGCTTAGAAGAATCATACATCAACACGACATAACAATCATAAATATCTACACCCCAAACAATGGGGCAGCCATGTATGTCAAACAAACCCTTCTCAACTACAAGAATCAAATAGATCACAACATAAAAATACTGGGTGACTTTAAACACAGCTCTCTCACCACTGGATAGATCTTCCAAACAAAAACTAAATAAAGAAACCATAGAAACAATAAAACAATCAATAATTTAGACTTAACAGACATATATAGAGTATTCATCCATCAATGAGCAAATACACTTTTTCTCAGCAGCATATGGATCCTTCTCCAAAATAGATCATATGTTATGCCACAAAACAAGTCTTAGCAAATACAAAGAAATAGAGATACTACCCTTAATTGTATCTGACCATAATGGAATAAAATTAGAAATCAATGACAGATTAAAAAATAGAAACTACTCCAACATCTAGAGACTAAATAACATGCTATTGAATGACACATAGATAACAGAAGACATCAGGGAGGAGATAAAAAAAATTCTTAGAAGTAAATGAGAACTCTGATACAACATATATCAAAATCTCTGGGACACTATGAAGGCAGTGCTAAGAGGAAAGTTCATTGCATTGAGCTCATACTTAAAAGAAGAAAAAGTCAACAAAATAATGTTATGACACTACATCTTAAAGCCCTAGAAAAAGAGGAACAAACCAACATCAAAAGAAGTAGAAGACTGGAAATAATTAAAATCAGGGCTGAAATCATTGAAATTGAAACAAAAGAAACAATTCAAACAATTGACAAAACAAAAAGCTGGTTGTTTGAGAAAAAATAAATAAAATTGTCAAACTCTTAGCCACCCTCCAAAAAGAAGAGGAAAAAAACCCAAATTACTAAAATTTGTGATGAAAAAGGAAATATCACAACAGACACTACTGAAATACAGAGGATAATTAGAAATTATTTTGAAAATTTATAATTCAGTAAAATAGAAAACCTGAATACATCGACAAATTTCTAGAGGCAAATGACCTACCCAAGCTGAACAAGGAGGACATACATAACTTAAACAGATCAATTTCAAGCAAGGAAATGGAAGATTCCAGCAAAAGCCTACCAACCAAGAAAGGCCTGAGACCAGACAGATTCTCAGCTGAGTTCTACAAGAACTACAAAGAATTAATACGAATACTCCTTAAATTATTACATAAAGTAGAAAAGGAGGGAAATCTTCAAAACTCATTCTATGAGGCTAGTATCACCCTGATACCAAAACTAGACAGAACACATCAAAGAAAGAAAATTTCAGACCAATATCTCTGATGAACATAGATGCAAAATTTCTCAATAAAATTTTGACAAATCTCATACTTTAGTACATATTTAAAAAATAGTGCACTGTGATCAAGTGGGTCTCATTCCAGGGATGCAAGGTTGGTTCAACATACAGAAATCAATAAACATAATCCATCACATCAATAAGAATCATATGGTTATAACAATTGATGTGGAGAAAGCATTTGACAAAATACAGCATGCTTTCATGCTCAAGACACTAGAAAAACTAGGGATAGTAGGAACATACCTCAACTTTGTACAAGCTATCTATGCTAAACCCAAGGCCAACATCATTCTAAATGAAGAAAAATTGGAAGCATTCTCTCTAAAAACAAGAACAAGACAGAGATACCCTCTTTCACCACTGCTATTCAACATAGTCCTTGAAACACTAGCCAGAGCAATTAGACAGATGAAAGAAATTAAAGGGATACGAATAGGAAAAGAAGAACTCAAACTATCATTATTTGCCAACAACATGATTTTATATTTACAAGATCCAAAAATTCCACCAGAAAAACTTCTAGAATTAATAAATGAATTCAGCAAAGTAGCAGGATATAAAATCAAAACCCATAAATCAATTGCATTTCTGTACATTAGTAGTAAACTCTCTGAAAGAGAAATTAGGAAAACTACCTCATTCACAATAGCTTCAATAAAATAAAATAAAATAAAATAAAATAAAATAAAATAAAATAAAACACTTGGGAATCAATTTAACAAAAGAGGTGAATGACCTCTGCAATGAAAATTATAGGACACTAAGGAAAGAAATTAAAGTAGATCTTGGAAGATGGAAAGATCCTCCATGCTCTTAGAGAGGCAGAATCAATATTCTCAAAGTGACCATACTACGAAAAGCACTATACAAATCAATGTGATTTTAATTAAAATCCCCACGTCATTCCTTATAGAAATAGAAAAAGCAATCATAAAATTTATTTGGAAAAATAAGAAACCCAGAATAGCCAAAGCAATCCTTAGCAAGAAGAGTGAAGCAGGAAGCATCACAATACCAGAACTTAAAATATACTACAAAGCTATAGTAACAAAATGGCATAGTACTGACATCAAAATAGATGTGTAGACCAATGATATAGAATAGAAGACACAGACAAACCCACATAAACACAATTATCTCATACTAGACAAAGTTTCCAAAAACATACATTGGAGAAAAGATAGCCTCTTCAACAAATGGTGCTGGGAAAACTGTAAATCCATATGCAGCAAAATCAAACTAAACCCCCATCTCTCACCATGCAGAAAATTCAACTCAAAGTTGTAGGACTTAGGAATTAGACCAGAGACCCTTTGCCTAATAGAGGAAAAAATAGGTCCAAACCTTTAGGCCCTGACTTTCTTAACAAGACTCCTAAAGTGCAAGAAATAAAATTAAGAATCAATAAATAGGATTCAAATTAAAAAGCTCCTTCTCAGGAAAAGAAACAATCAATGAGGTGACTAGAGAGCCTACATTTTGGGAGCAAATTTTTGCCACACACACATCAGATAGAGCACTAATCTACAGGATATATAAAGAACTCAAAAAACTTAACATCAAAAAAACAAACAACCCAACCAATAAATGGGCTCCCTAGGTGTCCCTGAAGGTGGTCTTGGCACTCTCCTGTGCTCCCCCTAGTCACTAGTTGGGAGGAACTCATGTAGGCCAGGTCTCCTGGAGGAGTCTCTGCAGCGGTCCTTACCATGGGTCTGGGTTCCCAGGTGGCTGGTGGCTAGCAGTCTCGGGTCTGCCCTTGGCTGGGCTCCTGAGGCAGTCCCTGAAGGTGGTCTTGGGCCCTTTCTCATGTTCCTGCTGGTTGGCAGGAATTCTGGCGTGGAACTGGACAATTTCTTATATATATATATATAGCAAAAAGCACACGTGACAAAAGAGAAAATGAGTAAATTGAATTTCAACAAAATGAAAAACATTTGTTCTACAAAGGACACATCAAGGAAAAAATTTACTAATGGGGAAGAAAATCTTTCCAATCATAACCCAACAATAAAAAGACATAGTTGAATTCAACAATGGACCAATTATTTGAATAAGTATTTCCCCAAACAGGATAGGCAAGTGGCCAAAAAACACTTTAAAAAATGCTAAAAATTGGTAGCCAATAGGAAAATGCAAATAACCCCCATGATATCACTTTACACAATCAATAATGGCTAAAATTAAAATAGACAATAATAAGTGTTGTCGAAGATGTGGAGAAATTGGAGCCTTTCTGCATTGTTTAATAGGATAATAAAATGATACAGCTGCTTTGGAAACAGTTTGGCAGTTTCTCAAGATTATAGTTATTCTACAACCCTGTAGTTTCATTCCTAGGTATATAAAGGAGAACTGAGAATATATGTTCACACAAAAAACTTCTACAGTTTTTAAGAAACACTATCTGTAATAGTCAATAAGAGAAAAACAACTGAAATGCCCATTAAGCAATGACTAGATAAATGAATATGCTATACAGAAACAATAGAATATTACTCATCAACAAAGACAAATATAGTCCTTGAAAAATCATGCTAAGTAAAAGAAGCTGGAAGCAATAGGCTATATGTTCTATGATTCGTTTATATGAAATGGCTGGAATAGACTAGTCATTAGAGAACAAAATAAATTAGTGGTTTTCAGGGGCTAGTAGGGAGATAAAAATGGAGAATAGTTATTAATGATTATTTGGAGCAATGGAGATGTTCTAAAATTAGTTGTGATAATTGTATAACTCTGTAGATATACTGAAACCACTTAATTACACACTTTAGGAATGTTAATTTTATGATACATGAATTATCTCAATAAAACTGTTATGAAAAATGAGAAAAAATACTTATAGTACAATATTATTTAAGATGAAAATATGTAAAGCTATTCATTGTTTATGCATGTGTACACAAAGATTTGTACTAAACAAAGCTGATAATATGTGCTTGTCAATGTTGGTGTCCTAGCTACTGCAGATATAAAGAAAGAGAAAGGAAATAGAGTAGAGTACTAAAGTTGCTGAAGTGTTGGAACACTGTACTTGCAGGAAGTACAATCAAATCCACATGTCCTCAATTCCAGATAGTAACCCTTGTCGTTACCAGTTGCTCTTTTGATACTGTATTTGCAATCCAGTACTCTTTGAAATTCAGTACTTACTGAACATTGGGATATTTGTGAGAGGCGCAGAACGAGAGTACCGCCAACAGTTTCAAATAAGAGCATCTGATTCCTTGAACACCATGGCCTTTGCCAAATCCAAAATCCATCCCAACTACATAGAGATAAGAGCAGGGAAATAAAAATAGCTGGCAATTCTCCATGAGTTCTAATATGGTGTTCATAAGTAATACAGCTGTTCAAGTTCCTCACAGTACAGCTGTTACAGGAATTTGAACAATTAGAAGTTTGGCAAATAGGCCCACATGAATTACAAAGATCTGTGGGGTCAAATTCCTTTGGAGAGGCTCAGTTGCTCAAAGCCACAGCATACAGGAATAATGGTCCATGTGGATATCCCTGTGGAGTGAAAGAAGGAAGAGAGGGGTTGAGAATCCACCGTGTCAACAATAAGAGCGATGCCTAGAGTTCATTTCTACCCCATAGTTTCTAGGAACTCTGAGGAGGCAAGTTTTGAGAGACTGATATTCCTGCCCAGTGCCACTGAGCTGGTGAAGACACAGAAGAGATTTTCAACTCCAGTAATACATTCCAGAGAATCATGCGTGTGTGTGTGTGTGTGTGTGTGCGCGCGCGCATGTGTGTGGTCACACTTCCATAAATTATGCTTAAATTTCAGCAAATGTTGGCACTTTTACCTTTTCGTATTTTTCTTTTTTTAATTTCCTTTTTTAAAATTTGTTTTAATTAGTTATACATGAAAGTAGAATGCATTTATGCACTTTAATATGTTATACATAAATGGGGTATAATTTCTCTTTTAACTGTGCAAAGGCAGAGCTAACCAGTCAAACTTAAAGGCAAAAGTGGAACATTATAGCTCTTTTAATTATACTTGCATAAATCCAAATGGGGAGAAGCAAGAACTAGAAGGAAGTAGGAAACCCAACAGATGGGATGGACATTGCAGTGAAAATCATGTTAATAAATGAAAAGGATATTTGAAATGCAAATACCTACATGGCATATCAAAAAGGTCTTGAGTGTAATAAACTAGAGGAATGGGAGGTTATTGTTTAATTTCCCTCTACTTGAATGTCATTCTCAGATTTTTTGTTTGTTTCTTTTTTATTTTCTGGGAAAGATGGGAAAACGTTGGGCTGGGACAGGAGCAAAGTTGTATGTGTAATATCTTGCCTGGTATTTGGCAAAGACTGGTCACTGTATTTGTAAATAAGTATGCAATTACTTCTGAAATTACCAGGAAAATTACTCTTAATACAAAGAATCTTTGTCTTCATATCAAGAGATATAAGACCAGACATGCATATTTAATAAAGAATAATTTGGGCCAGATGCCATTGTGCATGGAATTTGAATGTTAATTTTGAAAACACACAAGACATATTGCATTAGAGTTGGACAAACCTAATTTCCACAAATGTTAGCATGAGTATCCAATAAGTATTAGGACTAGTGTCTTAAATATTCACCATATGCCTTCCCATTACAAAGTTCTGTGTGTATGTAAGTCTACATGTCAATTGTGCTCATATGGCTAATGAAAACAGATTCGTGTCAATTACCCTGATTTGACCAGTACATGTTGCATATGTGTATTGAAATATTACACTGTGCTCCATAAATATGTACAATTATTACATGTTGATAAAAAATGTAAATGTTTAAGGACATGGAAATGTTAAGTTCCCTAATTTGATCGTTACAAACTGAATATATGTATCAGATTATTATATAGTGCCTCATAAATTTGTGCAACTAAAACAAAAATTAAAAATAAAATATACATTTAAAAAGGAAAAAAAAAACAGTTTCTTACATACACCAGGTACATTTTTTTCCCCCTTTGTAGGGTGGTCCATAGTAACAAATGAAATATTTGAGCAATGCTGCACATATACTGGCACAAATGAGATAAGCATTAACACTTTCAGCTTGAAAAAAGAGTTGATAAGAGCTGAAGAATAGTTAATACAGAGCTGAGTTTGAAAACCCATTCTCTGGACTCACAAGCATCTTCCTCTCTGCTCACACTGCCTTCTGCCACTTGCTCTGGAGGCAACCAGGCTCCACAGATGGGAAAACTTCATGCATAGGTGAAGATCAAAAAGTGGTCTCTGCTCAGGTGCTGGAGATAGAGCAACAATTCACATCAATTCTTTCCATGGAGATCAGATTTTGCTAAAAATTAAGATGTTTTTGGCTGCTTGTTTTGATTTCCTATTTTAAAATCGTATTTGCCAATAGGAAAACTTGGTTTGTGTGTCATATTCTCTTTGGTTTAATTCACTGAATTAATTTGGATAGCCTGATTTACTGTAGTAACATCATAATCCTGAAATCTCAGTGACTTATTACAGCAGGTAATAAGTCTTTTTTTTTTTCCTCCCCACAGGATGTGAGCAAGTTTCACTGTGAACTACTGGGAGAAATGCTTATTTTACACAAACTCTCAGTGACCTGCTCAGTGACTAGAGTCAGAAATTCTGGTATCTTCTGGCCTCATTGGTTTCACTGACAAAGAAGAAAAGTCAGGGCATCATAACTGGCTTTTAACTGTTTCATCCTTGAAGTGGCACTTGTTCTTTCACACATGACCTATTGACCAGCATTAAGGTTCCCAAACCCTGTCTAAATCCAAGGATGCAAGTGTTAAACAGGGGTTTGCATATGGCCAGTGAGGAGTGAGTGTCTGCCATAATCACTATATCTGTTTGATAATCAGGAGAGCTCTATGTTTGTTTTTTTAAAATAAAGAGGCTTTTTTTCCATGTTTTTAATTGGTGCATTAGTTGTACATATTAATGGGATTTGTAGTTACCTATTCAGACATGGACACAATATAGAATATAATGTGACCAATATTGCTTTCTAGTATCTCCCCCCTCCCTCTTCACCTCTCATTCCTTGGTTCCTTTCCTCTACCATCTCTCCTTGATTTCCATGAGATCTGCCCCAACCTTTCTTTTCTTTTTACCTCTCTAGCTTCTGCATATGAGGCAAAATATATGACCACTGACCTTCTGTATTTGACATATTTTGCTTAATGTAATAGTCTCTAGCTCCATCCATTTTCCTGCACATGACATAATTTCATTTTGTATGGCTGAATAACACTTTATTGAGTATATGTACCACACTTTCTTTATCCATTCATCTGTTGATATACACTTAGACTGGTTCTATTGTTTGACTATTGTATATTATGATGCTATAAACATGGGTATGCATGTAAGATGACTTTAATTCTTCAGGGTAAATACCTAGGAGTGGTATAGCTTGGTCATATGATGGTTCCTTGCCTAGTCTTTTGAGGAACCTCCACACACTGATTTTCATAGAGGCTGTATTAACTTACAATTCCTCCAATAGTATAAAAGTGTTCCTTAAAATAAAGACTTTATGTAAGGCTTTTTTTTTGGGGGGGGGGAGGAAGTATAACTTTGGGGATTGAGTATCATATAAAATCATTTTTAAGAATTCTTTTTGAAATGAACCATAACAAACCTAGTCATCCTTCGATGGATTTCTATACCAGGAAAGCAAATATTATTCTCCATTTAGTTCCATCAAGTGTTTTTGTCTCAATGAATTTTAACACTCCTGTTGATTTGAATATGTGGTAGCTATTGCCAAACAAAAACTCACAAATTTTGTTTCTAAAATGTCTTCCCCATAATTACCCTAGGTTTTATTTGGCTTATGTTCATTGGCTTTAAGCATATAAAAAAAAGTGCTGTATGCTCTTCGATATAACTATTTACCTATAACTATATATATATATATATATATATATATATATGTATAAATATTACATATATGTATAAATACCATCTATACTATACATACTATAGATATACTATAGTTACATAAATATTATATGTATAACTACTATATATGTGTAATTACTATACATATTACATTATTTAAATGTAATTATAGCTGATTTTGTTTTACCACTGTGCAAATAAAACAAAACTAAAGACAAGTGTAGGATGATTACAGTGTTAATAAAGTTTCCTTGTTAATACGCAATAGACTTGAGGAACAAAGCAACATGACTTGGTGTTGGAATTACTCATCTGATAGTTGATATTTTAGAAAAGAGATTTTTCCATTACCTTCTGAACAATATCATATCACCCCAAGAGGAAATCAGATTTTGTGGGGTGATTTTTTTCAGGTGTCAGAAAAGAAATGCTAATGGATCGCTGTCTTTAAAAATGCTGCATTATTAGCTGCAGTCATAAGACATTTCCTAATCTGCTGTGACAACGCTGTCCAACTAGTTCCCTTGCTGAGTTACAGCACTTCTATGATCTTGCCAATTGTCCCAATGTAATTCTTATTTCATCCAAGAAAATTTTACCCAAAGGAGAGAAGAAACAAATAGAAGAGTTAGAAATTATGTGACAATTATGTAGTAAATTAATGCCTCATCCAAGCTGTTAATCATTCATCTCCCTTTCAGTATAATCGAGACTACTTAGTATTGCTGATGCTTCTCTTTATGTAATTACTCAAATAGCAGGTGTAGAAAGGATTGACTACTCTTATCAATATTCAGCTCAGAGTTTTCAACAGGAAATCCTGAATACAAAACAAAGGATTTTCAGTTAGTTTTATTGGATAGGCAATACAATATTTACCAAGAAATTGTCCAGTGACACACAAAATTAGCACCCTCAAACACAGTGCTACCCAAATTAAATATTGTAAATAAACATAATGATTTAGATAGGGCTTGATAATATTATACTGGCAGAATAGATAGCCTCAACTTCATAAAAAGCATCCATGAAAACCTACAAGTAACATATTTGTTTGTGAATACCAACTATTTTCTCCTTAAGATCAGGAGCAAGACAAGGATATCAATTGTCAGTGCTTAGATTCAAGATTAAATGAGAAGAGTATTTACATTTACTGGTAGTGCAAAATATGAAACATAAATCATAAATATTATTTACTATGGAGTCTTGAAACATGAAATAAGGATGTCTTACATATAATATGTTTAAAATCTCCACAATTAAAACAATAAATCATTAGTGAAATTAAAGAGTACCTAAATATGTGGAAAGATGTACCATATTCCTGATTCTACATATTCATTTTTGAAAAGCCATCATTTTCGACACAAGAATTTATAGTTTCTGAACTATGTAAACTAAAATCCAGTAAGCATTTTGTAGAAATTGGCAAGCTGATCCCAGACTTATGTGGAAATGAAAGAGGCCTCAAATAGCCAAAATAATTTTGACAAAGTTAAGAAGATTTATCCTACCTGATTTTAAAACATATGGCTTTGTTCATTCTGGCTGCTATAAAACAAAGCCATAGTCCTATGGTTTGTAATAGAAATGTATTTTTCCCAGTGGAGGCTGGAAGATGAAGACAAGATACCAGCAAATTCAGTGTCTTTTGAGGAACTGCTTTCTAGTTTGCAGGCATCCATCCTCTCACTGTATTCTCATATGCTAAATTGGCAAGGTGCTCTCAGGGGTCTCTTATATAAGGTTATTCATTCTGTTCAGAAAGGAAGATCCCTCATGACCTAATCACCTGCCAAAGGCTTTACCTCCTAGTACCATCACATCAAGGATTAGGTTTAAATGTAGGAATTTGGGGGTGGGAGGATCCAAACCTTAAATTCATAACTGCATACTAGAAAACAACTACAGTAAAGGCATTATGGTATTATTGTAGAGATGGTCATATACACAAAGCAGAAGAGTAAAGCCAAACTGATAGTTAACTAACTTTTGACAATAGGGCCAAAGAAATTCAAAGTTTATTACAAAATTTTTACAGTAAATGGTATTGGAATAACTAAACATCCATGTGAGAAAAATAAAATTAGCATAGACCTCTACCTTAAATCATATGAAAAAAACTAACAAAAACTAGAACTTTAGCTAAAAGAGAAAAGGTATAAAACTTCTAGAAGTAAGTAAGAGAAAATCTTTGTGATCTTGGGGAAAGCATATGGTTCTTCTACAACACACACACAAGAACAGAACCACAAATAAATGCTAAAGTTAATCAAAATTTAAAATTTCTGTTCCTCTATAGACACTGTTCAAAAATGAATAAGAAGGTAAGTTACCCACTGGAAAAAATATATTGTCTAATAAATTATTTTTTATTTAAAATGCACAAAATAAACACTAATAAATTGTCAATTAAAAATCAGCAAATACACAGCACAAAAAGGAGGTAAATGAATAAACAATGAGTACATGAAAAGATGCTCAATATTGTTAGTTATCAGGAGATGGAAATTCTAAGGCACACCCATTTGAATATTTTTTAATAGATTATATGAAGCATTAGCCCGAATGTGAAGTAAGTGGGACTCTCTCAGTTTGTCATTGGGAATAAGTATTGGGCAGGGTTTTATAAAGTTTTCTGGCAGAAAACAAACAAACAAAAACAGTTTAAATCTAACCCATATTTCCCAAATTTATTTGGCATCTATGTCCAAGATTAAAGCAAAAATTGATAACTTTTGTGGTGTCATTATTCCATGTTTTTAAAAATATTTTTAGTTATAGACGGACACAATACCTTTATTTTATTTGTTTATATTTATGTGGTGCTGAGGATAGAAACCAGTGCCTCTCACATACTAGGCAAGTGCTCCACTACTGAGCTACAGCCTCAGCCCGTTATTCCATGTTTCAAGATGTTGGGCAGGCTTTTATATAGAACTGAAGTTCTACTTAGTTCTTCCTGATAGTAAGCTGTATATTCTAGTATCTACTTGTTGAATAGATTTCCTGTCCCCAAAGCAAATTTTATAGATTGACTTCAAAGCAACAATGAATACCATGCACAGAGCTATAGGCCAGCAATCAATTTGGTTCTTAATCTTGGTTGTACTACTTTGTGTCCTTGAAAAAGTAATGCAAATGATATGACCTTCAATGCCTTACATTATACAGTAATTCTAAATAAAATTAGAAAATTCTAAAATAACATTTGCCTACTTCTTTACATATTATTCAGTAGTAGACACACAATATTGTCTTATTAAATACTTTCCAATGCTTTACTGAAAGCGAAAAGAAGGATTTGACTTAACAGAAGGATTTGACTTAACAAAATTAGACTTAAGAGAAAGAGAACAAAATCAGGCCCCAAAAGATTATCCGTTCAGATTATTGAATAGATTATAATAATTTACTAGTTCCCAATGACATACAATGATCACAAAAGCATCCATCTCCTGAGAAGCAGGAGGAGAGAATATGGGAGGAAGTTAATTCCACGTCTGTGTATCTCCCTATTGCTAGAAAAACTAAGGATAGTAGGAACATACCTCAACATTGTAAAAGCTAAACATGTGCTAAACACAAGGTCAACATCATTCTAAATGGAGAAAAATTGAATACATTCCCTCTAAGAACTGGCACAAGGCGAGGATGCCCTCTTTTACCACTTTTATTCAACATCATCCTTGAAGCTCTAGCCAAAGCAATTAGAACAAAGAAATTAAAGGGATATAAATAGGAAAAGAAGAACTCAAACTGAGGACCTGATTCTATACTTAGAAGAGCCAAGAAATTCCACCAGAAAACGTCCCTATTGCTTTGAACTGGAGCAGAGCAAAGATCCTCAGGGCAGGGCCCCAGTAATGCCAGTGGTGAATGAAGGCCCTTGTTAAATTGTGGCTGAAGGATCAAAGATCACCACTCTCCCAACCTAACATGGGTGCTGGTTTTAGAATTAAAAAAAAAGTTTATTCTTAAATGAAAAGACACCTGACATGCTCGGAAAAGACAGTCAATGTTCTTTTAGCTTATGATTTTAATAATTCACCATAACACTGGTAATTTTCAGAGCTCTGAATTCTTACCTTTTCTCACAATCAGTTAAAAAACAATAGTCTATAAATAAATTTTTAAAAATCATAAATAGAACTACAAAATGCATCAATTAATGAAATCAAACAACTCCCAGGGTCCTTGTTTTGTATTTTACAGATCATAAAGTCAGCTCTTTCTCCCGAGATGAAATGAAAATTAGTGTCATAAAGTACATAACCACTCTGAATTTTATTTATAAAAGAAAACCATCTGAATTTTACATTATTTTAGAGCAAAATAAAAATAAAAATCTCTGAGATTCAGCCTTAAAAATGTTTCTGCACTTTAAAATGAAATGACACCCTCCTATATATGAAGCATTGAATACATTGAATGGATGGCTATTTGTATAAAAAAACACTTCATTAATACAATATTATCAAGCACCTTCATGGGGGAAAAAAGAAGTCATTTCTAAGATGACATATTTAATGATGACCATATAAGCAAAATAAAGTTTCTTTTGTTAATAAATTCTCTCTGGCATATGTCTACATGTTTTTTCTATGAACAATTTATAGTATATTTTTCCTATTTTAATTGAAAAGATAACTTCAGTAGGAATTATGCATATGCTATTAAGAACTTTATTTCCAAATAAATATCAATTTTGACAGGAAATTAAAGAAATATAAAATAATTAGCTCTGTGTGAGAGAAATGAGAATCTAAATTGACAAGAAAGCACTGTGCCTGCTTCTCTGTAACGTATACCATTGGGCAGAACCTATATAAGGGGTGGGGATGCGCCAAGAACGCTCCAGGCAAAAAGAGAACGGATCAGATCATTTATGGAGATAATAAATCAGTAACCCATCACGAATCACTGTAATTAAAGCCATTGCAGTCTTATATTTCCTATCACTCAACCCAGCAGACAGTTTTCCTTCAAATAAAAAGTGTCCAGATAAGTGGAAATGTTCCCTGAGGCTGAAATAGCCATCTCCTTCTATTCCTGCCTGGGGAAAACATATCTGAATTTTTTGATGACTAAAGTAATGAACTAAAGAAATGTGAGAAAAATTGAGGCTTACTGGACCTCTCATTCTGATTAGCACTTTATTTTCACATGTGAAACTTTGTTTAATTCGAAAACCACAAGGTAAAAACCTCACCTCTAGGTATAGATGCATTTCAAAGAACTTAGAATTTATTTTTATCTATATTAAACGTCTAAAATTACCTTCCACGTTATTCAGTGTATGAGGAGTCTGGTCTGCATGGCTTTTCCCATGACTCTTCCTTATCCCCTGACTACACAGACATGAGGTGGGAGGACTTATTCGTCCTCTTGTCATTTCTCTCCATTATGTCTGCCCATCCTAGTGACTCTCATGTGGCCTTACTCAAATATAAGTAGGTCTTGTGTGTAAACAACTTTATTAAGATAGAATTTTAGTCACAAATGACAACTTTAAATTAAATGTATGATAGTCCTGTATTGTGAATTTGATTCAGCCATCAATATTCTATTAAAATAATCTATTAAGAAAGAAAATGCTTGAACAATTTAATCCATACTTACATGCCCAATTAATTCTCAACAAAGAAATTCAATGGGGAAAGGAATGTCACTTCTTCAATAAAAGGTACTGGGAAGCACAAAAGATAGCGCTATAAAATTTCATTACCTAAGTGTGGGCAGAGATAGAATACAAAAGTAAGTCATAAAAGAAAAGAATTACACTTAATCAGACTTTAAAAGTCTTATGTTCATCAAAATATGTTGTTAAAATTAATAAGCTACATATTGAGATAAACTTTTAAATCTCAATTAGAAACATCTATATCCATCAGTGCATACATAATACATACACATATACATATATATAGGCATAATGCTATATTATGGTATAATATATAGTAATAAATGTATAGTGATAATTATTATACATTTAAAAAGCATAAACAACATAAAAATAGGCAAAATACTTGAACAGATGGCAAGAAGCCACACATGTACAAAGTAGAGGGCCATAAAATTAACAGAATGACAATCCCCGATGTTATGGAGCAACTGGACCTCTCACACATTTTTGGCAGAAATGTAAATGATACAATCATTTTGAAAAACGTTTTGACAATTACTTATAATTAGCCTGTCTAGAGATGCAAGACACAGGAAAAATATTTATACAATGAAATAATTTAAGATGTACCTCTGCCTTTAGGAACTATTAATTCTACATGTGTACTATGGCATTAAGTCTACAAATATTTATTAAGACCCTCTTATGGTCATATGACTGTGCTGGCAAAAACAAAAGACATGAGTCACAGTCTTACAGATCATGGGACTCACAATCTAATTAAGAAGAGGTTGAACATATGAAGATATTAGCACTATAATATAGCACATGATCCAGTATCAAATGATCAGTATTGTTATCAAGTAACAATAAAATGTCAAAGTATTAAAATGATTAGCTATTTCCAAGTGTACCACTGACCTGCTCGATTTATTTTCCTTTCCTGCCTTCTCCATGCAAATACATTCAATTATTTTTTTAGAACATCTCATTTTTATTTTAAACCACAGAATACTTAGGTGGGAAGGATGCAGACCATCATCGGACCTGCTCTTTTGAAAACAGGAATGAAGCTTCAGCAAGGTAACACTATTAAATTTCTTTTTTTATATCCCTGTAGTAGTACCATATGACATTGTTGGGAAAGCATAGACAAAGTGTGACAGATCTCTAGTTTCCTAGTTTTCACCTATATGAACAGGTAAGGAAAAGTTGAAAGAGAAATAAGGTTAGGGGTGGGGGAGTTGATAATGACTTTGGTTTGAAATAGGTTAAATTTGAGGTACCTTGTGCCATGCAGAGGTCACTTCAAGAGCTGGCAGACTGACTCATTTTGCAAAACATGCAGACTGGCATGTTTTGCAAGTGCTCCTGTGTTAGATGCTGTGCTAAGTACTTCATATAGCATAGTGTCCCCCAACCCTCTCAACAACTTTGTGTGGTGAATATTATTATTTCCTATGAGAAAATGGAGGCTTGAGAAGTTAAGAAACTTTCTCACATTCACCAAGATGTTATGTGTTTGAGTCAGGATTTCAATTCATTTATTTCTGGCCCTAGGCCATCATTATTCTTATCATAAGTTTCTCTTTAAAAATCTGAATGTTCCAACTACCAATTTAAAGTGGTTTGCATCCTCTAATGCAATATTCTGAAACTTCTGCTAATTAAAATAATTTAAAGACAGGGAGGAAGACAAAAGCAGGCATAACATCATAACATCACAATCAATATTTGAAAAAAATGTGCATAGAATTTTTTAAGGGTGACACAATGAAATAATCATAATTTTCCACTCAGCATTTTTATTACACCAAGAGAAAGTACTATGTCTTTCATTTGACCTCTGATTCAGAAATTTGAGATCTCTCTTAATCATAAAACTGAACAGGAATCCTTTCACTGTGTGGCTGCCTTTGAATATACCAAAGAACCCATGTGTTCATCTGTATTTGCACTGATTCAGAAATTACACTTTGAGGGGGGAATAAAAGAAAGAAAGAAAAGGAAAAACAAAAATTACATAGAAAGGAGGCCTGAGGCATATACTTTACACTAAAATATTCAATACCAGATTAAAGTACTTTAAATAGGGCTGGACACAGGAATACTGTAGAGCACAAACTTGGGATTGAATTTCTTAAATCATTTTTAAGTAACAGAAAATAGATACACGCATATAGCTATGTACCCAGAAGAATTATTATGTTCATGTATTCCATATGTTCTCAATATCAGAAAACCAAACAATTGAGTTTTGATAGGTTTCCATCTCAGTCCACGTAAGTTGTGGAGGATAAAAGCTAACCTCTGAAAATGAGGATAAGAGTTGTACCCACTTTCACCACTCAGCTGTAGAACTGAGAAGACATCTCACCAGCATCTAGAGAGACAGGAAAAAAGGAGAGTGCACAAATCAGAGAGTGCACAGATGTGGCAAGATGTTCTCTAGGGAGAAATTTTCCTTGTATTTCCAGGGAATTACCATATGAGATGCTGGAAAACATGAGTACAGACTGAGGAAGTTTTTGACAGAGTTGGGAAGACTAATCAATAAAAGCCCCTCCTCACACACACACAAAAACACTTAGGAAGACCACTTTTGATCTTAATAAGATGCTAAATGTTATGATCTCGTGGCATCAGGGAAAGAGTGGCCCTGGAAAGAGTTGCTGGGAAACTAAAAGCAAACTCTGTACTGGAAGTTGTGAAAACAACAGAAATGACATTAGGAAACTAAATCCATTACATGAAAGACTAACATGAAAGACAAGGAGAAAATCATTGAATATAAGAAATAATTAGATTGAAAGCAATATAAATACAGGATAATTTATACCAATACTATAGTACTTCTGAAAATGAGAACAGAACAACTAGAATAGAAACAGCAATAAAATACTTAATAGAAAAAACATTCATGATTAATTATTGATCTGAATATATAGCTTAAAATTAAGTTTTAGATAATATCAAGAGAAAATATCCATATCTATATGCATCTTTTGCGGGGGTTATTTACTGGAGATTGAACTCAAGTTCAATCACTGAGCTACATCCCCAGCCCTATTTTGTATTTTATTTAGCGACAGGGTCTCACTGAGTTGCTTAGTGCCTTGCTTTTGCTGAAGCTGGCTTTGAACTCATGATCCTCCTGCCACAGCCTCCTTAGCCGCTGGGATTACAGGTCTGTGCCGTTGCATCCAGCCATCTATATGCATCTTGACAATTTTTAGAATTATGAGGATAAAGGGGAAAAATGGTAATTTCCAATGAAATAATGATTGAAGTTTTTCTCAGACTTTTCTGCAACTCTTGATTATGTAAGAAAACGGAGCACATTTGCAGTTTTTAAAGTCACAGTATGGTCTTAGACTGAGTTCTTCTAAATGGTAAACCTGAGAAAAACAAATTGAGAGCAAGTAGTTTATTGGTGGGATGATTCCAAGGAACTGTGATGGGGGAGTGAGAAATAAGACAGTAATGTCAGGCATTGGGTGAATTTTCAAGCAAGTTTCTTCCATAGGTTATTGGAGCCTAATATTTCCAGGAAACTCTGAGAAATGTGGAAAATATGCACCTCACAGTTATCCCACAGAAGAATAAAGAGTAGTGAGGTATTTATCCACTAACTTCAAGCATATATTGGTGGCAGGCTGCTTGAGGGCACAGTGATTTCATAGCACTTCTCATATTTTGCGTATATAGGCATAGTGAGCAGGGTGGGCTCTGGTAGCCAGAGAAGAATCTCATGCAACAAGATGCAAATGCTGGCACTTGCAAACCTGATTGACATGCCTGAAATCTAAGTACTAAAAGGACATAGGTGAAAACCAACAGTACCTGCTATAAGTCACACGCAAGGCTTTTTTAGGCATTGAAACTGTCTCCTATATGTGAAGGTGGCAGGACATAGTCAAGCAATCAAAAGACTATAAAACATTTCTTTAAAAATAAGTACTTGATTTCACTTTTCCTTATGGCTAAGAAAAACTACATTGTAAATATCTAGCACATTTTCTTTATCCATTTATCTGTTGATGGGCACCTAGATTGGTTCCACAGCTTGACTAATGTGAATTATGCTGCTATAAACGTGTATGTGGTTACATCCCTATGGTATGCTGATTTTAGATCTTTTGGATATATAGAATATATCCAAATGAAATAACTAGGTCATATGGTGGCTCCATTTCTAGTTTTCTGTGGAATCTCCACACTGGTCTTTAGAGAGGTTGTACTAATTTTCAGTCACATCATCTATGTGAATGTACCTTTTTCCCCACGTCCTCACCAACATTTATTGTTATTTGCATCTTGATAATGGCCACTCTGACTGGAGTGAAATGAAATCTTAATGTAGTTTTGACTTGCTAAAGATGTTGAACAATTTTAAAGAAATTTATTTGCCATAAGTATTTTTTCTTTTGAGAAGTGTCTCTAGTTTTTTTGATTATTTATTGATTGGTTTATTTTATTTTATTTATTTATTTTGGGGTTAAGTTTTTTGAGTTCTTTATATATTTTGGATATTAATCACCTTTCTGAAAAACAGGTGGCAAATATCTCCCATTCTATGGGCGTTCTCTTCAGGCTCTTAATTGTTTCCTCTGCTATGCAGAAGCTTTTTAATTTCATGCCATCCCACTTACTGATTCTTGATTTTATTTCTTGTGCTTTAGGAGTCTTGTTAAGGAAGTCAATGCCTTTACTAAAAGGATGGATTCTTAAGTCTACATTTTCTTCTAGAAGTTGCAGATTTTCTGATCTAATTTCTAGATATTTGATCCACTTTGAGTTGATTTTGGGGACTGCAAATTAGTGCAGTCGATGGGACTGCAAATTAGTGCAACCACTCTGGAAAGGAGTATGGAAATTCCTGAAAAACCAGGAATGGAATCAGCCCATGACCCAACTACTCCACTCCTTGGTATATTTCTGAAAGATTTAAAATCAGCACACTATAGGGATCCAGTCACATCAATGTTTATAGTAGCGCAATTCACAATAGTGCAGCTATAGAATCAGTCAAGGTGCTTGTGAACATACAAATGAATAAAGAAAATGTGGTATGTATACTTAATAAAGTTTTTTTTCAACCATAAAGAAGAATGAAATTAGTAAATGGGTGAAACTGAAAAGATCATGCTAAGTGAAATAGCTATACCCAGAAAGCCAAAGGTTGAATGTTTTCTTTCATATGTTGAAGCTAGTTCAAAATAAAGAAAACAAAAAAAGAAAAGAAAAAAATTGTGTGTGTGGAGAGAATCCCATGAAAATAGGAGATCAGTGGAGCTGAGAAAGAGGTTTGAAGGGCAGGGAAGAGAGACAGAATAAAGGAACACTTGTGGAATGAATCTGAACAAACTTTTCCATGAACATACATGAATATACCACAGTGAATTTCAACTTTATGTATATCCATGATTCATTAAATGTTTAAGAAACTATAAATACATAGAAGAAAGATTAGTAGAGTAGAGGAAAGGTGACAGAGAGAGGGAGGATGAGATGAAAAGGAGAAGTAATGGGGACTGAATTGGAGCAAATTATATTCTATGCTTATATAATTATGTCAAAATGAACCTTAATATTACATGTAACTGGAATGAACTAATAAAAATTAGGAAAAAATGAAAAATGAAATAAATTTTTGAATAAAGTGTCACAACTATATAAGTGATGAATCAGAATGAGTATTAAAGTTTCAGGTATGTGTAATAGAAAGGACTGCAGGACTGTCCTGTGGGGACTTTCAATTGCCACCTTCACTTTCAATTCACAGAATCTTAGAAAAAACATTTGCAAACCATTCCTGATTTCCTAAATAAACACTAAAGAGGTTTAATAAGAATTAATAATAGCTGTCATTCATCATTTTTATGTTAACCTGTCTTCTAAGCACTGCATACGTATTATCTCATTTCATGCCCTGAATATCCCCTTGAAGCAAGTATTGTTATTATCTACACTTCATAGATGAGGAAAGTAAAGTATAGCCATGCCCATTCATCAGTAATTAGCAGAACATGGGCATCTTGTCCATCTGCCCTTGTGGGAGCACTCCCCATACCTTCAACCCCTCCCTTCCCTCTTTTCCCATTCTATGGTGATGAAACGCATGCCCAGCAGAGCGTGCCTCATTGGTTGTAACCTCAAGGCCGTGATTGGGCCGAGGACACTATATAAACCTCTGTACTTCCTGGATTAAAGGGGTTCTGCACCTCGCTCCTGCAGAGCAGTCTTACCTACTCCCAGAGTCTGGGTGGAGTGACTCCAGGGACCGTCACCCCTAACTTCGTCCCATAAGACCCCACTTCATCTTCCCCAAAGACCCCTTTTCATCTCTCAGGACCCCAACTTGTAGAGGAGACCCACGAGGCACGACCTCACACAATAGGCCCTGACATGTGTTCTCTTCAAAATGATGTCTGGTTAATGCCTAACAGCAAATAAACTTCATCTGGATGTGGGTGTCAACAGAGCAGGCATCATGCTTGCTGTGTTCAGTTATCTCCTCAGGGCCTGGCAGTAGACCTGACATAGAATAGGAGCTCAGTATGTTTTTGTCAGTGCTGACTTTCATTACAACTTATGTATCCTAACAAGGCAAGAAATCCTATTAAAAATGACAAATGCTTCCAGAAAAGACTTTTCCTTAGGCACAGTGCACTACCACATCAAAATGAGCAATTAATATCAGACTCCTACACTAAAAGGAAAATAAAACTATTTAAGAACACAGGTCTAGAAAGCAGCTACTAAGTCTTAGTGGGAGTACTTTTGTTGGTGAACTCTGGGTAACTTTATAGTTTTCATTGGATTTGGCTCAACAGGGTAAAATACAATGAGTAGAGATGGGTAATTCAGAGGTTCTCTACAGAACACTGAAGAAATAAATGGTCCAACTGTCTCTAACTTAGACTTTATGATTTATAGACAGATGCACCTGTTGCAGTGTTGGATCCTAGAATCTTGATTTACTATTGTTTCAACTTAAAAGGCAACTCCAGAAAAACAAAGCAAAATACAAGTAAGTATCTTTATATACACCTGCAGTAGCAAACAAAATCCAAATTCTCTGGGTCTACCATCATTAGGTTTCTGGAATAATTTTCATTGAATAATCTTTTTTTGGTTCAGTGACGGATTATTCTTCCCAGAATTTGATATGGTGCTGGTTCCAAAGCTTGTTAAAAGGATTTATATGTCTTTCAAAAGATCTCTTCCATATGTACTGATACTTAGCTGGCTTGGAACCATTAGTTGTTTTGTTTCATAGCCCTGGAATAAAGACTAGTATCATTTGGCCTCCAATTGGAAGAGTTCCAGTCATTTAAATTGCTTTCTGTATTCAATAAAGCCAAGGCAAATCTAGCACCAGGCCCAATGATCAGGACATCAGAGCAGAGTAAAATCATGATTCTCTACCTCTGTGTCTTCAGAAAGAAAGTTTTAGCCTAGACTCTTCCTAGTTAAGAACTAAAACTATAAATGACTTATCTAAACAACTCAACAACTTTGGATAAACAACTCAAAATTACTACATATAAAATGACAAAATATGGGAGTATGTTTTCTTTAGTTCATTTATGTTTTATCATTCCCAAACACTTTTAGGTCTATTCTGGATTTTGCCAGAAATTTATTGCAAGATGGTTAAGGAAATCATGCATATTAAAAAGCAACATAGCAACTTTTATATGACTAGTGTTACTAAAATAATCCATGTAAATTATAAATACTATTCCACATTTGGTATGTTTGCATAAACTTATAAACATATAGTTATGTTTAAACATGTATATACATATTATACAAAAGAGTTTTATATATATATAAAAACAACTGCATAAATAACTCACAGTTATTAAATAAAAAATAAATAAAATATGGAAAATACATTTTCTTTTGTTCATTTACTTTTATCATTTCCAAAGATAAATATGTGGCATCTGTAGCTCATATATGTTGTATATGCTACTTTTAAGTTTAAAAAGTAATCAATAATTAAATAGGGAATGGCAAAAAGTGAATATCAACCTAAATTTGGCCAAAAAGAACTAACTACTGTTAATATAGTGGGCATAACACTTCCAGATATCTCTCTCTTTTTTTGGTACTGGAGATTGAACTTAGGGGCACTCGACCACTCAGCCATATCCCCAGCCCTATTTTGTGTTTTATGTAGACACAGGGTCTCACTGAGTTGCTTAGCACCTCGCCATTGCTGAGGCTGGCTTTGAACTTGCGATTCTCCTGTCTCAGCCTCCTTAAGTGCCAGATATGTCTTTCTTGAACATATATTTACATGTACAAACACATACAAAATCTGAATATAAATAGCATCCTATATTCCATACAGGAATTTTATATATTCACCAAATACATAGCATTCTACTTTGAATTAAATCTGCTATATATTATCTTTACAATAGCTACACTGTATTTTATTGAATGGCTTTATTTATTAACTTATTTTTCTATTGATGAATATTTATTTCCGATTTTTAGACTTATAACCAATATTATAGAATGTTCTTGTACATATACCTTTGTGCCATCATCCAATTATATATGAGGAATAAATTTCTGGAAGTATAGTCATCAAATAAAAATGTATAATATTTTCATTCCAGAAAGTAATGAAGAAGTGAGAAAATTCAAATGCCATTTTTTTCTAAATCCTTAATGTGCTAGGAATTATAATTTTATCACTGGTCCCCAGTTATCAATATTGATATGACTTTTTACATGGTATCATCATTGTAGTTGACATCAGAAAGAAGGCAAGTAGAGAATTTCACTCCTATTGCCAATTTACCCAGGAATCCTACTTTTTGGTCTTAAGGCGATGGGGTCATCACTGATCTATGCAATCTGGAAGTTGTCTGGCTTGTGAATGTAAGTTTCTTTGGGCAAGAAATCTTTTTACCAAATTTAAATGTGGATTAGCATAACGCATGTTGGCTGTGACTACACTGATGAAAACGGTCATAAATTACAAACGTGACAATTGTATGAAGGTCACATCACCAAAGACATTTGAAAGGGATTAAGTAAAGCAAAACTAAAAGGCTGGCTGAATGACTGGAAACTAAGCCATGAGAAATGCTGAAATGCAGCATCAAACTAAGACCAACTGAATGTATCATTTCCAGAAGAAACAAAATCAAAGAAAAGAAAAACATTTCTGAGAGTGTAATAGTGGTAGGAGTACAGGTCAGCCAAAGGGACAGGAAATTACTGTAAATATTAGTTTAACAAACTCCACTTCCTGTCTCCTGGTTCTGTCCCCAAGTTAGTGAAACTTTGGTATTAAGTTCAGTCCTTACTTTTAGGCTTTGTTGATCATGGTAACAGTAAATAAAGATTATCACTATTCTTCTCAGAAAGTTAAAGATCAGTGCCCACAGTGCAGTGGTTATTTTCTGATCAGGATAGCTTCCCTTCCACCATCTTGGAGAGCTGAAACAGTGGTGGTCCCACTGCTAGTTGAGAGGCCTGTCCTTCTTGCTCTGTTAGAGGAGAGATTTGCTTTTCCCAGAGTGGTAGTAGCATCAGATTGTCTGGGGCCTGTCAATGTAGTTATTTCTCTTAAGAACCAAATTCATTGAACTTCAAACACCCCATCACCACCACTTCCACCTCCACCACCAATTCTTTTCACTGTGCAACAGAGTACAATGAGCTTGGCATTGCTTTGCTTGAGAACTCTTTCCCATCCTCAGCAAAACTTTAGTGGGAAGCCAGAACTAGTTCTAACCAAGATATTTCTCTCTTTTTTTCCTTTTCATTTAAGTTGGGTGGTATAAAAATATCAAAGGCTTCCCTGTGAACTTTTTACTTTGAAAAAGAAAAAGGCATTTGTCTTGCACTTGTGTTAGAGTTCTGGCTATTTCTAAAAAAGGAAAACATTTTTTACTTGAGATTAGGCCTCTCACTCCAAGTTCTAGATTATTTGGGACCCAGCCATTGTCCTAGATACATAGCTTTTTTTTTTTTTTCACTTTCTTTTTTCAGCTACAAATAAGCCAGCAAGATTTAGAGGTTTCCTAGGCCTTTATACAATAGTCATCTCTTGCTAGGTAGCATCATTTCAGCACTTTAAACAAGAATAATGTGTGGGAAGCATTCAAGATATAACCTCTAATGGGAAATAAATTCCATACCTTCGAAGAGAGCCCTGGAGCTTCTCTGCACCAGCTGAATGGCAGGCCTAGAGGATGCCACCCCTCTTAGTTTATGAGAACAAGTTATGATTAGGTAGAATAAGGCTTTGCCTAGGGATGAGGGCACAGGGAGGATTCAAATAGCAATAAGACAATATGATACCATTTTAAACAAGCAGAGCAGAGCCTCCAAGGTAATATTCTGTATTCTGAATTTTAGTTTATTGATACCAACCTCTGGCAGATGGTACAAGACTGACTGCTCTGATATTCCTTACTGTTAATATATTTTGAACAATTGCACCCAGATCAAGAAAATCCACAATGGGACTAATCTCTTGGGAGTAAATTTTTGTTTTTTGAGTCTTTCTTCAGTGGCCCCTCCATGTGTCTTCAGGTTGCTTCACCAAGTAACTAAGTACATGTTGGTTGGTGGAAATCTGCCCCTCTGATATTTCCTTATATTTCATTCACATGTTATCACATTTGCAATACCTAGTTCAATTAATCAAATTTTTAGGATATATTAATCAGAGGGGCAAGGGAGAGAGGGAATGGGAATTATATGAGAAAAAGTTAAGAGCTGTAAATCTAGGTGCCTTGTCTCTGAAGGAGGGAAGCTCTAGTCCCCAGGCATTTGCAGTGAAGCTTCTTAATTATTATACAATAGCAAAATTCCCCTATATAGAGTGACTCAAATGTGTTATATGATTATTATTATTACTATGATGTGTATTGGGAATTAAAGCCAGGGTCACTTTACCACTGAGCTATTACCCTCAATCCTTTCTATTTTTTTATGTGAAGACAGAGTCTTGCTAAATTGGTGGGTCTGGCCTTGAGATTGTGATCCTTGTGCCTCACTCTCCTAGTTTCAGAGTCACTGAAAGATATAAACCTTGCAAAGAAATTTAAGGTTTCCCAGTGATATGCTTACGGAATACTGGTAATGTTCTGCCAGGTGGCCATTCTTTTTTCTACTAACTCTAATCTCTGCCCACATTAGGTGACTTATGTGGTAAAGCAGGACACAAAAAACAAAACTCCCTGGGTCAACTTTTTAGGGATCTAGACTACCAACAAATAGTTTTACAAATCTTGAGCAATTCTAATTTCTATAAATCACAATTTTCTCATCTATAAAGCAAAGCAGTGAGTATTTGTTGTGAAAACTGGAGCCGAAACATAATAATTTAAACATATATGTTTAAAAAACTGTATTTGAAAAGTAATGAAGGAGTCACATGGCTTTATGATGGAAGAAATTACACTTGAGTTGCTTTGGTAAAATACCTGTGAATGGCTAAAAATGTTAATATACTTACTTTTATGTAAGTAAGTATGGTTTGGTTTATGGCGATTGAGGAAATGTGTTCATACCTAGAAAAACATGTATGTTAATATGTCACAACCCACTTTATCTTGCAGTAGTATATTCAAGGCCAGGTGACAGCTATATACAGAGGGCTTTTGTACTTAATAAATAACTCTTTATATGGAAACATATTATATTAATGATTATGAAAGTTAAATAATCTGCAAGTGACATGTTTAACATTATTTTTAAAGGTCTAGGGAACAAAGGAAGATTATTTTTAGCTGACACCAAAGGATTAGAGTGGTAAAAGTAATGTCTATTTTTAAAAAATACATTCATTCACTCAAAAGAACTGTGGCAATGTTGGAAGAGTAAGTGATTAAAGTCATTCACATAATAAGCTGTAAGAACAATGGCTTAAGAACTAGGAAGGTCTTTGTTGTTTTGAAATGAGGCCTGACTACATTTCCCGGGCTGACTTTGAACTTGATCCTCCTGCTTCAACCTCTTAGTAACTGGGATTGCAGGTGCTTGCATTGTCAGGGCTCAAACATTAAATAAATATAATAATAATAAGTTAGAAAATTATATTGAAAAGTGCACTAAAATTGTAAGACTTGATGGGCATGGTGACTCATGCCTGTAATCCCAATGGCTCGGGAGGCTGAGGCAGGAGGATCATGAGTTCAAAGCCAGTCTCAGCAAAAGTGAGGCACTAAGCTACTCAGTGAGACCCTGTCTCTAAATAAAATGCAAAATAGGGCTGGGGATGTGGCTCAGTGGTCAAGTGCCCCTGAGTTCAATCTCCAGTACACCCCCATTCCCGAAAATGCAAGATTACCTGAGCATCGACGTGCAAGCCTGCAATCCCAGCGACTCAGGAGGCTGGGGCAGGAGGATTGCAAGTTTGAAACCAACCTCAGCAATTTAGCAAGACACTCTCTCAACATAAAAAAATAAAAAGGGCTGGAGATGTAGCTTACTGGTTAAGCACTCCTGGCTGCAGTCCCCAATACCAAACAAAAGCAAAACAAAAATTAGTGAACATATTTCTTCTGCTTCCTTTCTAAAATTTAACAAAACGATGCTAAAATGATTAAACAGACAAAAGAAAGGAGTACAAGACAGTATATGATAAGATGTAATAGCAATAAGATTTGAAACCTAGAATGCACTGAAAAATAGCAATGGATTTGACAAGGTAGAGGAAAAAAAGAGCTAAATTTTCAGTGCTTGGGTAGCTTGAAAGAAATTAGAAATTAGGTAGCTTGATTAGAAATTAGTGGTTACCTCTGTGCAGAGGACGGGTGAGAAAGTGACTAGAGCAAACTATCTAGGGCAATGATATAATCTATATTTTGCAGTAGTAGTTATATGTCTGTTTGCTGTTTTCAAAACTCATTAAACTATACACTGAAAATCTATGCAAATTTTTTCTTAACTGTAAGTTTTTATTTCAATGAAAAGAAAAAAATTATGTACTGGTTTGCAGGAAGGAGTCTGTGGAATGCCTGAGGACCTTCTCTGGGAATGGCAGCCAGGGAGGAGACAGGGTTGACATTGAGAACTTTCTGTAGCATTCCTACAGCACAGATGGTCTAATGCAAGAGCCCCTCCTCTTCCCCTCTGCTAGGAAAGTCCTCCTTGCAGTACCGGAAATGGGCGTATCTGTTAGGAACTGAGCCAGCCTACCTGCCCCGACCTTTTCCTATCTTGGTAAAGAATATTGGATAGAAAGCCTTTGAAGTTCCTCGACATAAATAAAGCAGACATGGGCTCCTGTGTGTTAGAAGCTAGACCCGTCTGGTCTGCTTGCCTGTCCTGCCCTTGCTTTTGAAACCATTTTCTATGTCCTGTGGTAATGTCTCCGTTTTATTTCTCTCAGCTTTTGGTGCTCAGCCAGCCCATTCCACTGGAGGAATCTTCATCACCCGGGCCTGAGTGGGATGTGGCCGGCACTGTTTCCCTTTTTTTTTACTACTAAGAAATTGGCAACCAGGGTGTCATGAGCGAGCGGCATACATAATTAATAATTACTCAGAGGCAGATTGTCTTTAAATGCAATGTGTGTTCAATCACAACAATCATCAAATATAATTAATTAATGCAAAAAACTACTGGGTGTGCTGGCGCACCCCAACTAGCATTTGATGTGCACTAATTAAACACTATAGGTAAGTTACACTACCCTAGGGCAACTAAGCACTACCTGCAATTCACACAATCCTAGGGCAACTAAACATTACAATTAATTCATACAATCCTAGGGCAACCACGAGCCCCAAAGTACCTCTGATGCCAGGTGATTTCTCTTATCCAAAGAGCAGACATTGTCCTTGTCTGGTGGTTCTCTTCAGCCGATGGCTGGACGTCAGGGAATGGTGGAGTTGATTCAGAGACAGACAGCAAGGTGGCCGGTCTCACTGATGTCCTTGGAGCAAGCCCCAAAATGTGGCAGGGCAAGCAGTTTAAAAGCAGTTCCAAGTTGGTGGTGTGGGCTAAGTTGGTGGTGTGGGCTGGTGATTGGTTACACCCAGTAAAAAGCCAATGTCCATTAGTTATGTCCAGTGAGATAGTATAACTATATCAACTGGGCCTTTCTTTGCACGTGTGCATGGGCTGAGCCCTCTATCCATTGTAACCAGTAGGCTTGCTGTTAGGTACCCATATTGCCCCTTATCGATTACATGGGCTAAGCTCCCCATCAATTGTAGGCATACAGTTAGGTGCCTTTTACAGCCCATCAATTGCAAGCAGGCATGACTAAGCAAGTCAATGGCTACTGTTCCTTATGGCCAGTAACTCAGTGGGTCCCTGGCATGTCCAGGCATGTCCATGGCATATGCTCCTTACACAGGGTCATACATTCAAGATGGGAAATTAATTATTACTTTCCATGAGAATTGATCAGCCTGAAGGGAGGTGTAATATAGATGAAGTTTTATGAATCCCCAGTGAAACCATCCTTCAGTGAAATCCACCAATCAACAGTTAGCCCTGTCTATGTATATGGATCTGTCAATCTACCTTCCTGTTTCTTACTCTTTAGTATGAATGGATAGCTCAACATCCCTAGACATTTAAAAAGGCTTATAATTGCAAAGATGGAGGGCAAAGCATGAAAATGGGAAAACAAAACCATGAGAAAATAGGTAACACAAATACCACAAGAAACTTTTAGGTAAAAAATCTGTAGTTGCTCCAGAGAGCCAATTATACACTCTTCATACATGAAACAGGAACAAGATGCTATCATGCTACACAAAGTAGCCTGAAAGGAATAACAAGTGCCCTTGGAAGTTAGATGACAGAAATTAAAAATAAGCAAATATTAAGGAGAATTTATCAAAGAAATAATTAAAGAGTGTTTAGGAAAGAGGGGAAATAAGTGGCTCAAACACAACCTTCAAGTATCAGAAGATGTAACTAATAAATTACATAAATTATTATATACTTTCTGTATAACTAAAACACAACTAATTGCCTCCTGTGTTATTATTTAAATATACAAGAATTATTTAAATATACAAGATTTAAAATTATTTAAATATACAAGAATCTTATAAAAGGATGATGTAAGAACACACATGCATAAATCACACCACAAATAGGTGACATGGGAATTTTAGTAGAGCTAAATAAATGGACTCACATGCACTTGTCCAAACTCAGGCACTGAACCACCAATCTTCATATTTGATATACCAACTGCCCAGTGAAAAGCCTGAGCTATTCTAAAAGGAAAAGGGAATATTTCAGAAAAGTCTAAGACTTTAGTTTTATTAGACATAGGAGGGAGTTTTTGATCTGTTCTGTTAATAAGACCTTATTTTGGAAACATAAGCTGTTGAGACACTATGCATTGTATAATATGCTAAATGAATGAAGAAAGAAAGAAAGAAAGAAAGAAAGAAAGAAAGAAAGAAAGAAAGAAAGAAAGAAAGAAAGAAAGAAAAGAAAAGAAAGAAACCAACCAGATTGTAAAGATTCCTAAATGCCAGACTAAGGTAATTCTATGGCTGTTTCAATATCACTTAAAGTAAAACAATTCAAATGCACACAAATACATTGTAAATATGAATGTTCAAGAACATAGTTCATTTGTCATTTTTTAAGAGATTGGGTCTCACTATTTTGTCCAGGGTGGTCTCAAAGTCTTGGACTCAAATTATCCTCCCACCTCATCCTTCTTCATCCTTCATAGTAGCTGGGATTAGAGATGTGTGTCACTGTCCCCAGCTAAGAACAGATATTTTAAATTGTGAAACAGATCAGTTGACAGAAGCTCAAACTTGATAAATAAATGTCTACTCATATACATAGATAAGATTAAATTCTTGAGTGATTAATACACATTCACTAAGATAGATTTAAAAATAAGGTCCTATAAACTGCCAAAAAGCAATGTTGACAAAGGTGTTAAGTGATTGGAGTTCTTTGGGAATGCAATTTGGCAAACTGCCTTGAAAAATATTTTGATAATACATATCTAAACATACCATAAGCAATGAAATAGCATTTTTAATAGTAGGGATACTAAATGAAATAAAGATGCATACATGTAGGCACTTACTGACATGCACAAAATTATTCTTAGCAGCATTGTTAATAATAGTATCACACTGGAAACAATTCAAAAGTGAATCAACAATACAAAAAAACCACAATAAATTAGTGTATAATTATACAATAGAATACTATAAAGGGATGAACAGTATCAAACTAATGCCATATGGTAAAGGATGGATGGTGTCACTGAAGTAATGTGAATGAATGAAACCATACAAATTATCTGACATTATTGCATGCTTCCATTTATACAGCTAAACAGACAAAACCAATATACAGTAATAGAAGTAAAATTACTGGTTGTTTTTGAGTGATAATGGCTGCATAAATTATAAAATAAAATGTGACAATATAAAATTATTGTCCTTGAATATCTGTGTATTTTATTATATATGTGTTACATGTCAGTAAATGGTTTTTAAATGAGAATATTCCAGAGATATAGAAGAACTACCTTGTGGAGAGGCAGAAGAGGGATAAACAAAGGATAAGCAAAAATCTATTTTTACTTTTCTCTTTACAATGTCAAAGAGTGTGAATGATAAATCAAGGAGAAAAAAAGACTATAGATGTCTTTTTTCCACCATAATTCTATGGTTCTGGAAGTGTCTCTGAACCCAGTAGGCAAGAGTTCTGTATCAGAGACCAGTGAGGAAGATGGACTCATGTGCTACTGATAGGGTGAGTGAGATGTAAGTCATGCAAAGACAGGGGTTTTCTAGGCGTAGAAAACAGAAGTTGCCACATTTGATTCAGTAACATAATATTTTGCTTTACTTCATATTTCTATTCAATTTACCTTGTGTCTAATATAGCCAGCCATTCTGGACATAAGCCTTTTCATATTTTATATATTCCTATGGTCATTCAAGTAAGGAGAGGAAAACGGGACAGAGTATAATGCTATTGAATAGTTTTCCATTTAATTGCCTAGTTATCCATGGAGAGCAGCACAGACAGACATGTAGGCTGTATGTTACCTAAGCACACGTATTACTGTGTCTGATTTGAACTAATCCACACTTAGTTTCTGGTAAATCTCATTAATGGAATAGATTTTATTTCATTTATTTAACCAAATTCTTTCCACTTCCCTGCCAACAACTTTTCTTTTCTAAGCTTCGCATTCAGGCTACTAAAAGAAGATTGTGATCAGTTAATCTTAAAAGGCTAGTTTACAGATATTTAGAAATGGAAAATTAAGAACATCAAGAAAGTATAAGAAGATTACCCTAAAGATAACTATTTTAAATTTAGGAGACTGTTCTTTACAGTGAAATCACATAATTCTGATTCCTATGGTGTGAAATATCCTGTAATGTATTCAATGATTTTTTTTTTTTTTTTGTGGTGCTAGGGATTGAAACCAAGGCCTTATGCATGTGAGACAAGCACTCTGTTGATTGAGCTATATCCCCAATCTAATGATTATGATTTTTAAGGGTACTATTACTTGGTAAAATTTATTAGGAAAAATTAAAAATTGGCTAAAAGGTAATTGCTTTCCAACATAGCACTTTAAAAATTCCCCTGCGGGAGGTAGCTCAGAGGTAGGGTACATACTTGGCAGGCAGGAGACCTGAGTTGAGCCCCAGTATGTGCAGACACACACACACACATATTCACAATTCCCCTGATTAAAGGAAAAATATAGGATCTGCACAATCTCAATATATACTACCCACCTTTTACTCAATAAGCACTTTCTCATCTCTTATTCAAGTTGTTCTTAAAACAATTGGGATAATTTATTTAATGAAGAGATTTATTAATAAAACTGTGCATTACTTTCCATTCAAAAGTGGATATTAGCTAAGCTCTTTTGAAAAACATACTTAGCTTTCTCTAATGTTTCTTAGAGGACGTTGTAAAATTGAGATTTATTGTAAAATTTTATATTATATAAAATGCTCATGGAACTCTGCTCGGAGAGAAATATTCTAAATGGGTATGTATGAAGTAATTTGTCTAACTAACATTTTTCAAGTTATACTGTAAATTCCTGACTGATATAATCAGGGTCTTGAAAAATAAACAAACAAGGGGACTCTCCAAAATGCAGTAATTTAGTAAAATCTTATATGCAAGTTTATATTTTCTCGACCTTAAATTGATTAAATAATACATCATAGATATTACATTAGAACATGTATTTTAAAATTAAAACATATATATCCATATACATTCTACTTGTACCAAATGTTCATTAAATGAATTGCGTATTCATTCAAAATATCTGGACACCAACAGCATATCTACTTTATAATGTACATCTGTGGATTATATATATATGTATATATATATGTATATGTATACACACACACATATATATTTAGTCTATATCAATATTTTTGGAAATTTATACAACACATGTTCTGGAAAATGTGCTATTTTGAAAGGAAATTTATTGTTCTTAACCAATTCTACAATTCACATACCTTTTAGATAAATTATTGCTAGAGTTTCTATAATCAAACAAGTCGTAAATAATGAGTGTATGTGTTGACTAAATATCATAAAACCTAAATATGAGTATACTTGAAAAGAGTAGAAATAACACTTCTTCTCCTCCATTTCAAGTCAATGAAGCTCAGGAGGAAAAACTCACAAAGGCCTTGAATAATTAAAAATTTACTTAATTCAGTTGAAAAAACATATATTAATGTACATTCTCAGAACCTAAAGAGCAGGTTGTTTGGGTTCTGAGATATTTTCCTTATGTTATAAAATAGACTTAATAGTTTCTATTTTTTCCATGAATTATAAAAACAACAAAACAGGCTATTTATGTAAATATTTAACAGTAGCAAATTGGTTAATTAGCAAATTGACTAATTACTATGAAGTCACTAAAAATAATGTGATAGAATTCTGTAAACTATAGAAAGATTTAGTATATAATTCAAAGACAAAAAGAAAGAAAAGTAAGCAACTATAATAATACTACTTTATAAAAATTAAAACATTGTCATTAATTTGATAATCTACTTAATAATTATTGAGTGATGACTACTATTTGTTTATATGATTTAATTATCTGCCAACTGAAAAGACATTTACTAACTGATCAACAATGATTACCTTGATACCTGCTGATTGAGCTATATCCCCAATCTAATGATTATGATTTTTAAGGGTACTATTACTTGGTAAAATTTATTAGGAAAAATTAAAAATTGGCTAAAAGGTAATTGCTTGATATCATTATAAGGGATTTTGTTTTCACTTTTAATTTTTATTTAATGATTTTTTAAAATATAACCTGCATAATGAAAAATAAAATTATATTTCAAAAGAAATTAATCCAAGGATCATAGGTTTTCCACTAATATAGAAGACACGTATTTCTAAATATTGTACTTTCAAAGTGCAAATTCATGTATTATTATACCAAAACAAATGCATTTCTATAGACATAGAAATAAAAATGCTCTCTATTATAGTTTATTATTTTCAGTTTTAAATACTAATCCTCTTCTGCATCCAAAATGTTTTATACATGTTCTTATTAATCATCTTATAATTCCTTTTTAGTAAGTAGGTGGTAAAAGGATTTAAAATTACTGTGGCACGGGATAATTAGAACATATACGAACATGGACTACAGATTTGTATGGGGAAATACAAATAATACAAACATCAGTGACAAAGTACTGACTTTCATGAATTTTAAAACTATTATAAAATATTATAAGCAGAAAATACAATAAATTCCATTACTTTTTCACAAATATAGGTTCCTGAAATGTTCATTAATAGTTGCTTAAAGAAAGAGGAGGGGGAACTCAGCCCCATTTCTTATAGGAAGACAGTGCTTCTAAGGACTACAATACAACACTGGCTCACTATGAACTGGAAAAATAATCAAACACAAACCCTTGATTTTTAGATCACCAAATAATAGTAAATGACACTAAAACCTTCAAATTAAAGAAAAGGGAGAGATTTAACTGCAATACTCTGAGAAATTCTTTGACATGATTTATGGTAATAGTCACTATTTTCCAAGGCATCTTCACACACTAGAATAAAATGTTGAATACATATGCATCTCAAACTCTCAGGCTCTGTTTGTCTCTTCCATCTCCTTGATTTTCTTCTATGCAAAAGTAAAAATTAAAAGATTGTACAGATCTTTGATTTCATGTGTTAAGTACTTGTTTGCTAAAAATGAAAAGTTTTCAAGATATTTGTCCTCAGAGTCTATGTATTTACACTACATTTTTAAAGTAGAATGATTTATCCTTCATAAACTCTTCCAAAAAAATAGAAGAATGCTTTTCAACTCATTTTATTAATCTCTACTAACCTGATGTAAAGGGCAAAGATATGATAAATGAATGCAGATCAATATCTCTTATGAAGGTAGATGCAGAAATCCTCAACAATTGCTTCCAAATTTAATCCTGCAACATATAAAGAGGGCTTACATTATGGAATCACGTGCGATTTATAAAGGAAATTCAACGTTAGTCTAGTATCTTAAAATCAATCAATGCCATACACTATCACTTTGGTTTTAAGGTACTATCTACAAAATTCACGTTAAAAACTAATCTCCATTTTGTTCATATTCACATAAGGGACCATTGGGGGAAATGACCAGTATCTTATAAAAGAACTAGAAGGAAATATCTTAAGTTCTTTTTGCTATTCTATTCTTCCATCATGTAGGGAAGCAGCATAAAAGTCCTTATCAAATTCTTAATGGCAATGCCTTGATCTTAGACTTCCTAGTCTCCAGAATTGTAAGAAACAATGTTTATACTTTATAAGGTACCCAGTTTAAAGTATTTTGTTATAGCACCACAAATCAACCAAAACACCCATATTCGGAGAATAGAAAACAAAAACCTTATAATTAACTCAATAGATGAAAAAAAAGTCATATGACAAAATTCAACACCCCTTCATGTCAAAAATATTCGATAGAAATACAGTGGAACTTCCTTTGCTTGATAAAGGATATCTAGAAACAATTCCAATATCTGTTGTAATTGCTAAAGACTGAATGTATTACCTCTAATACTAGAATTAAGACAAAAATGTCTACTGTTGTCACTTCTATTCAACATTACTGAAAGTAATATCCAGGGCAATTGGACAAGAGAGGGAAACAGAAAGCATCCATATTGGAAAAGAAGAAGTCCATTTTTAGATGGCATGACCTTGTATATAGAAAATCATAAGGAAATCCACAAAAGAAGCACTGCTAAAACTAGTAAGAGTTCATCAAGTTTGCAAGAAACAGGATCAAAATACAAAAGCAAACATATACCTGTACGATACTAATCAGCTATCCAAAAAAATGTATTTTGAGACAAAAAATATCAATTTGCAATTTATTCAAGCCAGAGCAATTAGATGAAAGAAATTAAAGAAATACAAAAAGGAAAAGAAGAACTCCAACTATCACTATTTGCACATGATGATTCTATAATTAGAGGATCAAAAAAATTCCATCAGAAAATATCTAGAATTAATAAATGAATTCAGCAAAGTAGCATGATATAAAATCAATACCCATAAATCAAATGCATTTGTTGTATACATAGTGATGAAACCTCTGAAACAGATAGGTGAATTTTATCTCAATAAAAACAGGATGAATCCTTCCTTGTCCTTTATTTAAACTGGCCTTATTTTTCATGAAAAATTTGAGGGGGATATCAGGTAATGGTGTCTTTATACAACATTGAACAAAAGTTTTTTTTTTTAAGAAAGAAAAGATCAAAACATTCCGATGCTAGGTTTCCTATCTATGATATAAAATTCAAATTCTAAGAATGTCATTAAAAGCATTTCCAATATAACTAGTCTATCTTTTAAAAAAATCTGGATTCTTTTGGCCCTAATGTGCTACATGGAAATCAAAGTACCTGTTTTTCTCAAGTTCATCCACTCTGTTTCCATTTGAATGCATGCACTTGCTTTGTTTTCTCAGGAGTAGAGTATTGCCTTCTTTTCCCCTTATCTCTACTTCTCAAATTCTCTCCCCTGTTCAACACTAGTGGAAGTATCACCCTCTCTGTGCAGCTTTCTTCATTTCACCAAATACAAATAGTTTTCTCGATATCTTGCTAATATAGAAAGTATGTCTCACTACATCCATTGCTTTGTACTGACGAGATTTTCAGTAAGCTTCAAATGAAATGAGAATATTTTTCATGAGTATTTAAGAAGAAACCTAAGCAACATTTAATTCTCTCATATCAAAATCGATACAATATTAAAAAAAAAATAGTACCGACTTCTCTTCAGTCTCCAATTGCATTATGTTCTCACAGTTCCCAACTGCTTTAGGGAGAAATGGAGGTCATTTTTACAGCCACGTTGATTCAACAATCATCTTTTTCCTCTATGAAAGCTAACACAGAGTTTGAGTGTAATTGTTTGGGGACAGTGTGACTGTTGCTTTGGGTCAGTCATCGTTCTAAAAAATGAACTGGACAACCTTCAAATGGCAATGACTTCAATTCCTTTGGGGTTCATATTGACCATTAAACCAACAATAAATTGTGGCATATGCAGTGATTTCCTGTTAACAAGTACTATGTACTTTACAAAATTGTCTCCACTTAGATGGAAAAGATCATTACTACCATTCAAAGTTTAGAAACTCTAACACAGAGCCATTAAATGTATTGAGCAAGGTCAGAGAGTATATGATCAGTGAAAATGAGAATATCCCAAAGGTTTCAAGTCTTGGTCCATCTGCCAGAAGATATAATTCCTTGGTAAATGTTTACTGCTTAGCCTTGATGTTCTGAGAGTCACAATCAAGTTCTTTCTAAATGATGTTCCTAAAGTCAAAACCTTGAAATTAATCTATAATACACCCATATAATATTTTTGTAGAAGCTACTCTCCAGCAATCTAAAGTTGTTGAAGCACTTGTAAGAACTCAAAAAGCATCATGAAACTCAATACTCAAGTTCAAACATTTAGACTTCTCAAATGATCATACAGAAAATTCTAACCATATGATAATTTGAATGTAATAAACCACAGAAAAGTACTAGCAAAATTAAAAGGGGAAAAATAAGCTATTATCATCAGGTTCTGCCTGTTTTGCCTCCAAAATATATACTTGATAAATTTCTTCATTCTTACTGCTACACACCTGCCCTGACTAATGCAATACCTTCCTGAGTTCTTTCTTCCATTGTTATTTTCCTAAATTTTAATCCTCACTGGACAGTAAGAATTATTTTTGAAGTGTAAAAGTGCTGTTACTTCTATGTCTACAATGCTTTGATGCTTTTTAATTTCACTTGGATAATATTTATCTCATTATCACTGCCTCTAAAGACTGTAACTCTTTAACCTTTTATCTCCCTGTCCTTACCCTTGATCATGCAGCTTCAGCCATCTCTCAAACTTGGCAGACTTACTTCCTCTTCACCACCATTTGATCGTTTTCTGATCTTTTTTTATGTTTCCATACACCTCAAACACAGTTCAATATATTCATTAGAATGTTGGAACTATAACTATCAGAGAATCCAACTAAATGGGACTGGTACCACAAAGTTCATTATCTCCCATAATGACATGATTTACAGAAGAGTGTTTGGGTCTGATTTATGGCTTAGTGATGTCAGGAAACTGAATCAGCTTCTTTGCAAGTCTATAATTATAAGAAAGCTGCCATTGCCCCAAATCTCATATATGTATCCAACCATATTCATAGACATATATGAGAATTAAATCATTGATGGACAGGTAACAAATAGTGCATCCATCTTTCCTACTTTTTCTGAAATTCTAAAGATATAGTTCTAATGAATATCACTTCATATGTACCTAATAAATATTATTCAAACTGATCTAAGAAAAAATCATCAATAAGTACAGGCCATTTGTATTTGTTTCCTAGGGCTATCATAACAAAGCATCAACAACTGGGTGTCTTAAACAACAGAAATTTCTTTCACAGTTCTTAAGGCTAAAAGTCTGAAATTGATGTCATCAATAACATACTCTTTCTGAAGTCTCCCGAGTGGAGTCCTTCCCTGTATCTTCTGGTTTCTGTCAGTTACCAGCAATCCTTAGCATTATCTGGCTTGTAGATGTAACACTTCAATCTGTGTATGCATCTTCACAGGGCCATTTCCTCTTATGCCTTTGTCTCTATGGTTAACTCTCCTTTTGGTGAGGACCTTAGTCATATTGGATTTAAGCTCACTCAAATCCAGTATAATATTTTCCTAAATTGACTACTCTAAAAGTCTATTTTCTAATAAGAGCACAGTCACAGATTCTATGTGGACATGAAATTGGGGCATATTGCTCAACCTAGTATACCATTCATGGACCTAGTTAAGGCACTGGAATTCTGCTTAACCCACAGTTTCTCTGTGCATCTGTATACATCTTGAAATGAAATGGGGAACTTCATGTTTTATGTTGGGCCATTTTCTTGATTTGATATGAAATTTCTGTGTGAGTTCAAACAATTTTGCATTTATTTAGAAGTCACAATTTGTATATTATATATAAATAATCATCAGAACAAAACTATAGGAGCGAAAAACTTGCAATGAGATTGAGAATTCAGAAGTTATGTGATTAAGTGTTCTTTCTTCAAAAACAGCCTGATAATAAATCTATTTACATTATAAGTACTGAGCAACAATATAATAAATTTGATAATGTCAAATGCTAAGACAGTATGTATGTTTTCCAATTCAAATCACTAGAAAAATTCACTTATGATTGATATCAAAGTGATTTAATTAAATCTCTTCAGTATTAAAATAAAAGTAAGTAGTTGTGAGATATTTACATTAAAAATATCAAGTGGGTCTTAAGTAAAAAGTATATCTTTAGCAGCTTTTTGGTGAAATAAAAATGAAAGTTAAAAATACCCAAAGTTTTAGATGTTTTGATTTTTTTCAAATTGTGCTTTATGACCCAATAGAATTTTATAATTGTGCTTTATTTATTAGAAAGCAAGTATACTATGTCCCTTAAATGTTTAATGAGGTAAGCTCCACAGTGAATACGTCTATTTTAATGAAAAGATAAAAATTTACAAAGTACCACAGAAGCCTTCCTGCAATAAAAATGAGTGAAACTCTCAAGTTGTAACAAAAAACGATCCATGCAATCACAACAAAATAATAAAATATATTTCATATAGCTTGCTGGCAAAGTAAGGAGATAAAGAGAAATACAGTGAATCAAACAATTAAAGGATATCACTCATTTTGATCATATTTTATCTACTCAGAAAAATAACAATAAAATATCATTAGTTCTAACTAAAAAGTTGGAAAGAGATGAGAGTTATTTTTTAAACTTCAACCTTCTCACGAACTAAATTAACCACATAAAGGAAGTATAGCTATCCAGTTTGAAAGAGGAAATATAAATTCACAACTCTTACTTTAAAATTAATTTATTTGAAAGAAGAGCTCACAATGAACAGTTTTCCCATAAACATACTTTTCAATCTTTTCAACCCAAAAGGCATGGTTCTTTCTCCATAATACCATCTCTGGCTTTCATTTGTTGAGTCCCTCTTTTTAATAGAGATTCAGATTGCCAGTGGAATTGCAAGCATGGGAGACTTAATTGATTCGCTCCTAATTTACTATAAAAATATGGCTGGAATTATTTTTGAAAAGAGCATTAATATGAAAAATAAACTTGGCATAGAAAAAACTGGCAGTGAACAATCTATGGTCTCCTCCAACACAATATAAGGCAATGAGCTTTTGAATAAAAGCTTGAGTTTTTCTTTAACACACTAAATTACCTACAAGCCATGAGGATTAGAATTTCTCATTCAGATTGGTTGAATTCCACACAACTTTCTCCTTGGTGTGTTAATGTGAGAGGAAGCCCAGAGAGCATTATCTATCCTAGTGAGTAGCAAGCCCCTAACCAAGTCTGAGACAGCTGATTGAGGATTTTAAATAATACCCAGGGGCTCAATGTTCTGCTTTACACATGTAAACTGTGTATTATCATTTCTATTCTGAGAAAGTCACTTTGCAAAATCATGTCCTTGTTTCAATTCAAAACTAATGTTTGATTTTTTTTTTTTTTTGAATTCACAATTGGCCATTAGGTAAGTGGCTGGTAACTTTTGAAAATCAGGCACACATTTTTCTTTTGTGATGAAAAATAAAATATCATATTATTTATTTCAGAAAGTAAATTTGGATGAGGGCAGCAAAAGAAAATTAAAAAATAAATGCACTCATATAGAGAGGGAAAAGATATTTGTAAAACAATGTCCCTGAGCATAACAATTTTGCAAATTTTCAGAATAAAAACCTGAAAATGATTATTTGGAATGCTCTAACATAATTACTGTTTTTCAGTAACACAACCATTAGTTAACATACAGAAATATTGGCCTCTAGTCTAGAAACAATATGAAAATTAAAACTAAAATAGTTTAAAATGTCTCTTTATACTCAAAATTTCTCCCTCAAATGATATACTACAGAAAATGATAAATGAATTATAAAAATTAAAAATATTAAACATGTTTGTAGGGTTGTCAGGCTCATAACTTTGTGATTGGTTCATTAGTTAACTATATATAAACTTTTGCAACTCTTGATTTTAGGAATCATCTTTCACAGTCAACATAGCCTGTGAGATCTAGGGCCTACAACTTCTGCCTGCTGTAAAGAGCCCTATTACTCTGCACAATGGGGGCAGATTTTATATATTTTCAAGTGTCCCTGCTCTTGCCCCATTCCTTCCCTATTTCCAATAATATTGGGCCAAAAATATAACCTCTCTGTACTTCAGTTTCCCTTTCTATAAAATGAGGATAACAACAATTTAACTTACGGGTTATTATTGGGAATAAATACCATAGCAGAAAAAATACATAGATTAGTGACTGGTACACACAAAAAAAAAATAATAGCCATTATAATCATTACAGATCCCATCTCATACCATAAACACTAACATACACAGTCACATAATTCCATACACATGTTCTATGTATTTGTGGTATACAGAACAAGACATAATTATAATAGTGTATAAATGCATAAGACTTCTTTTTTTTTTAATATTTATTTTTTAGTTGTAGGTGGACACAATATCTTTATTTTATTTTTATGTGGTGCTGAGGATCGAACCCAGTGCCTCCCGCGTGCTAGGCGAGCACGCTACCACTGCGCCACAACCCCAGCCCTGCATAAGACTTCTTAAACCTAGTTTAGAGAAGATAATTGCATTAAAATGGGTAAGTTTGAGCCAGGCATGGAGGTGCATATCTGTAATCCCAGTGGCTCAAGAGGCTGAGGTAGGACGATTGGGAGTTCAAAGCCAGCCTCAGCAAAAGTGAAGCTTTAAGCAACTCAGTGAGACCCTGTCTCTAATTAAAATATAAAACAGGGCTAGGGATGTGGTTCAGTGGCCGAATACTCCTGAGTTCAATTCCCAGTACCCCTGCAAATGGATATGTTTAGGGAAAATATTTATAATCAATAGTTTAAAAAATGTCATTGGCTGGGGGATTGGGTTGTGGCTCAGTGGTAGAGTGCTTGTCTAGCATGTTTGAGGCACTGGGTTCGATTCTTAGCACTGCATATAAATAAATAAAATAAAGGTCTATTTATAACTAAAAAAAATTTTTTAAATGCCATTGGCCTATGGAAAAAAACAGTAAAAATGTGTTGTAATTTACCCTTTTTTCTATATCTTCCTCTGATTGATAAATTATCAGGTCCATATTTAAATTAAAATTAATTTCAGCTGTCTTGATTTCCAATCCTTTTCCATAGCCTTGCCTGTCATATGAAAATTACTTTCAAATGACTAGGGCATATACAACCACATATTAACATCCTCATGGGTAAGTAAATTTATATATGAAATTGATGGAATAATGAATAGTAGAAATGATATCTCCAAAAGACTTCTTTATAGAAGTTTTAGTGATATATTCTTGTAAATAACTTTCCAAATGGAAATTTGGCAACTGTGAGATTAACAAATTCATTACATTAACATCTTAGCTATTTCTTATACCAGGCCCACTCTTGCTCAGTCTTTGAAAAACTCCTTCCTATGTGTGAACCAGTCTTCTCAGCTTATTCCTGCAATTTTTCTAATCTTTAGTGAATTTCACTTTTTCAATATGGCCTTCCTTGGTCACACCATTTAAAATGTTGATACTACCTATATACTCCCTGTCACCCTCATATGCTTTGTGTTAGCACTTATTATTAATATACAATGTGTTCTATTTACATATCTGTTAAGTATCTTTCCATTTTTTTTGTCTTCCCACATTAAAAGGCACAGACTTCATTTCTTTAATTTACTCCTCAACCTACAATGACTAAAACAATGCCTGGCATAGAGGACTTAATAAATATGAGTTACATGAATAGATAGCCCCCTGCTAACTCTTAAAGCACATATGAGATCTTGGATTTTCTGGATGACTTAAGACATCTTTTTGTGTACTGTTCTATGTAAAAACAACAACAACAACAAAAAAGCAATGGTTTCAAATTATATAGCCCCTAAATTTATCATTTTACTACAGTCTTTTACAGAAGGAACTTTTCAACTGATGAGTTGTATAATTCTCAAAATAGTTTTTATGGTAACTAATACACATTTTTAAATTAGGTAATGGAAACACAGAGTTGAGTAAGAACAATAGTGATAGAGCATGGAATTGACCTTTGGTTTTTAATTCTAAAGCTAATCTCAAGTAATTATAATGTTCTACTTATAGCTATCATGTGACTGATACAGAATTTGAGCCCCAGTTTGGGTTCACACTTCATGATCTTTCAATCATACTGTGCTACTAAGTTAATAAATTTTTATATTTTTAAATTTATTATAGCATTTGTATTTACTTTTCTGGGGGCCCTACAAAGTTCAGCAGTCACAAAGACCACCCTTAGCACTAACACCAACTACAAATTTGGGAACTAGGTGCAAGTTTAGGAGTCCCCACGACTGTCCTTACACCACTCTTTGTTTCTAAGATTCCCAGACCACCCTCAGGTTTGATAAATCACTGAATGGTGGTTCTTGTAATGCAATATACATTACACAGTTCATGTCTATCACTGCTATTATTCAAAATTTGGAATATAGAATTTTGTTTTCCTGCATAAGAATGGCCGTTAGTAACTAGAAGTTACTTATTCAAAACATATTTCAAGCTTTTATATTGCTGTTTTCCTTTTTTTTATTTTTTGGAAAGAGAAACTGGGGAGGGAAGTCCTTTTACTCCTTTGTCTTGTACAACCAGTTTTATATAATTATTTTTTTAGACAGCGCTGCTTTATTACGCTCACTACTGTCCCACCGCTTTCTGAGAATTATCCCATGTAATCATTTCACAGTGCTAAAGTGTAGGTATAATTCTAAATGAAAAGACTGAGACATATGCTTCAAAATCCTATGCCCAGTGTATGGTAAAACAGAGGTATAAAGACTAGTCTCTCCAGCTTAAGAACCCATTTCTTTTCATTCCTTTCTGTCTTTGATTTTGAAAATTCACAAAGCTTTATTTTATCAGCCAAGTACTAGGCAATTATCCTAGGCCTATGAAAGCATGACTGTTGGCATAAATAGCATGTGATTACTTATCAGTCAATACAGGTAGGGAGTGGATTTGACAAACAACTGGTTCAGCTGAAAATTTGACTTTAAACAGGCACACTAGCATAAGGTCGGTTCCCATGTGTTCCATTATGTGCAGTGATTTTCTGACACTCATTCCATCTGATAGTCTATACTTCAGTAAAATAAATATTAGCTGAGTCATCTATAATACACAGTGAATAAAGAAAGGCTAAGAAATAAACCAGTCCTACAAAGGAAAAGGGAGGTTCAGAGTCTCTATTTTTATAGGAAAAGGATGCTGTACTTCACAGCAGGAACTGACAAAAATTTTTCGTGGTTATTTTTTAATAGCAAATTTTTATAGGTGTTTTATTTTTTCCATATTTTCAATTGGTGGATTATATTTATACATAATGGTGGAATTTGTACATGCACACAGTATAACAACATAATTTGGTCAATATCACTTTGCAGTATTTCCCCTTTTCACTCCTCCACCATCCTCCTACTCTCTTACCTCTACTTTTCTGGTCTTCCTTTTCATAATTATGAGACCCTTCCCCACCCCACACATGCCTTTCTTTTCCTTTTTCCTTTTTGACTCCCTCAAATGAAAGAAAACATATGAACTTTGACTTTCTGAGTTTGACTTACCATGCTTAACATGATGTTCTCAGTTTCCATTCATTTTCCTGCAGATGACAAACTTTTATTCTTCTTTATGTTTGAATAAAACTCCACTGTGTAAATATACATCCATTGACGAACACCTAGGCTGGTTCCATAGTCTGCCTATTGTGAATTATGCTGCTATAAACATGGGTGTGCAGGTATCACTACAGTATGCTGACTTTAATTCTTTAGAATGAATATTGATAAGTGATATAACTGAATCACATGAATGGTTTTATATGATCTTCTTTACTCTTTTGAAGAACCTCCATATTGGTTTCCACAGTAGTTTTGCTGATTTACAATCCTACCAATCCCACCAACAGTGTAGAAATGTTCCTTTTTCTCCACATCCTTCTCCAGCATTTTATTATTGTTTTTATTCTTGATAGCTGCCATTCTGACTGGAGTGAGGTGAAATGTATAGTTTTGATTTGCATTTCCCTGTTAACACTATATAAGATTTTTAAATATATTTTCTGGCCATATGCTTTACTTCTTTTGAGAGGTGTCTGTTCATTTGCCCATTTGTTAATTGTATTAATGTATTTTGTTTGGTTTTGGTTTGGTTTTTCAAATTCATTGTATATTTTAGATATTAATCCTCTGTCAGAAGAGTGACTATCAAGAGATTTTTCTCCCATTCTGTAGGAATATGCCATCCTATTTATTAACTCTTGGCATTATTTCCTGAGCCTTAAGGGTTCTATTGAGAAAGTTGTTGCCTGTACTTGGAGTTGCATAACTTCTGGTCTAAGTCCTGTCTTTGATTTTGAGTTGGGTTTTGTGCAGAGTGAGAGGTAAGTATCTAGTCCCATTTTTCTATATATGGATAACCAGTTTTCCTAGCACCATTTGTGAAAAAGATTATCTTTTCTCCAATGTATATTTTTAGCATATTTGTCAAGGATAAGATGATCATATTGGAATTTGTGTGTTTCTGTGTTTTCTATTCTGTACCATTGGTCTGTATATCAGTTTTTATGTGAATATCATGCAGTTTTTGTTACTATAGCTGTGTAATATAATTTGAAGTAAGGTATTGTGATGCTTACAGCATTGTTTTTTAGGCTTAAAACATCTTTGGCTATACTGGGTCTTTTATTCTTCCAAATGAAGTTTAGAACTATATATATATATATTTTAAAATTTTTTTAGTTATAGATTGACACGATATCTTTGTTTTGTTTATTTATTGTTTTTATGTGGTGCTGAGGATCGAACCCAGTGCCTCACATGTGCAAGGCAAGCGCTCTGCCACTGAGCCACAACCCCAGCCCCAACTATATTTTTATTCTAGTTCTGTGAAGAATGTCCTTGGCATTTTGATGGAGGTTGCATTGAACCTGTGTATTGCTTTTTGGATGGTCATTTTGACAATGTTAGTTCTTCCTATCCAAGAACATGGGAGGTCTTTCCATCTTCTATTTCTTTCTTCAGTGTACCATAGTTTTCATTGTAGAGGTCTTTTCCCTCCTTGGTTAAATTTATTCCTAGGCATTTTCTTTTCTTTTTTCTTTTTTTTTTTTAAAGCTATTGTGAATGAGATTGTTTTCCTGATTCTTTCTCAGCATATTCATTATTGTTGTATAGAAAATTTATTGATTTTTGTATGCTAAATTTTTAACCTCGTACATTAGTGAATTTATTAGCTGTAGTAATTAGCAATCTTCTGATGGAGTTTGGGGTCTTCCAATTATAGGATCATGTCATTTGCAAAGAATGATAATTAATTTCTTACATTTTCTTCTTAATCCCTTTTATTTCCTTCCCTTGCTTAATTACTCTGGATAGAATTTCTAGCGCTATATTGAGTAAGAATGGTGAGAATGGGCATCGCTCTCTTCTGGATTTTAAAGGAAATGCTATCATTTTTTTCTCCATCCACTATAATGTTGGCTTTAGTTTTGTTGTATAAGGCTTTTATAATGTTAAAGTAGGTTCCTTCTATTCTTAGTTTCCTTGGTGTTTTGTTTTGTTTTTTCTTAAATCTATTTATGTGATGAATTACATTTGTTTATTTGTGTATGTCAAACCATCCTTGAATTCATGGGATAAAACCATCTTGGGAATGATGTACCATATTTTTAATATGTAGTTGAGTAATATTTGCTAATATTTTAGCACCTAAGTTCACCCAGTTATTGGTCTGTAGTTTTCTTTCTTTGATATGTCTTTATCTGATTTTGATATGAGGATGATAGTGACTTCATAGAGGCACTGGAATAAAGGTAAAGATAAATTGAGGGAGTATATGGTGAAGAAGCAGTTAAAAAGATAATATACAGGTCAAAGGAATCATTTCTTAGCTGATTTTGAATGTGTCTCCTTTGTCAATTGACTTTATTAATTTTATTTAAAATCAGATCCATGGAAAAGTGTTTTGTAGAGAATACAAATATCATAAGAACAAAAGTCCAGATTATGGGCAGTGACCAAGTAAAGATATCTCTACACAGTTTTTCAACCAAGTCCTTTAAGGCAATCAGAAACACAATTCTGTTAGCTCAATTTTTGATCTTTAAATCAGTACTTTGAACATGTAAGAGTACATCTCCTTAGAAATTAGTCAATGTATTTTGACATTAACTGTTACCAAATTCTCCTGGCAGGTTTTAAGTCTTCTTTTCATAGATTTGTAAAGTTAAAGATTTAATTAAAGGAAGCCTCCCTGAATGTGAAGGAATAAGTAAACACATTGCTGGTATAACAAAGTAAGCCAAAGTTGACATGAGAAATATGGACTCAGCAACACCCCTAGCTAGAGAATTTGTATCAAAATGGTAATTAAATGCATGTTTGGGAATATTTATATGTTTCTGGAAATGAAGTAGCCCTCCAGTGAATAGCAAACAGCCCAAATTAAGGTGGAAAATTTGAAAAGACAAGAGTTCTCTGATGTCAGGGTTTTCCTTTTTGATAATTTTAAATTCAACAATGGCCAACTAAAGTCTCTTTTTCCAATCTACTATTTATTTTTTCAAAACATTTAGAAAGCTATTTATGGGATTAATTACATGGATATCTCTGTTTGTACATGCAAATTTCTCTCTTTATTCTGTTAAAAATATGATAATATTTTGGTTTTAATTCATCAGAATTAAAAATAAATGTTAAGTAGGTATTTTAGTTAGTTCTTAAGTAGATTAGACAATGGATATTTCTTATACTAATAATGCAACAAAGTGAGATATCAGAATTAGAATATAAAAAGAGAAAGACATGTAGGTGATTCTTTAGGTGGCAAAATAGATTGTTTCAGAGAACATAAAAAGAACAATTTCAGGCTGAACACAGCAGTTACAGAATAAAAAGATAAGCAAGCAAGTTGAAGAATCAGGTACAACACATACTAAAAAAACTGCCCCAAATACACAAGAATCAGTTCAAAATCTCAACAGTGTGGGAAATGCCATTACATAAACAGAGGCTCCAGATTTCAAGATAGAGAAGAAATACCAGTTATAAAAATCTGGGTAAGGCAGTAAGTGAAAGACAGAAGTGAGGAGGGAAAGAAGACAAGGTCATCCAGAGGCTGAAAGGCAATATTGCAGGTTTCTGGCTCAATTAGCTGCTGTCTTCTTTAGGATTATAATAGGCTTAGTTCCTGAATTCCATGAAATTGTTATGTAGCAGTTAGGTAAATCATCCATTGTCCTAATCTCTATTTAATCCCCAGAACATACTTAGCAAGATGCCTACCCTGTAAGTAGTGCTTCATAGGCACTTGTTGAGTAAGCGATGAGCCAAGCAAATCTTGACGCCAGTGTCTGTGTTTTAGACATCTGTATTATTCACAGCCTCCAGCACTGTGCTGGTCACAGCTCAATGGATATTTACTGAAGGGATGACAGTGATGGCAGTCTTCAAATATTGTCATGAAAGATTAATTCTGCAAGGTTTTCAGGGTGTCAGTCTGTCCCTAGTCTGCTCTGAAATTATTGACAAGATTTTATACCCTACCTACTCTGGTAGTTTTCAATTCTTAGTCTCCTATTTTAAAGCCGATTGTCAAATATATATTTCTCACCGACCCTTTACCACTTAAGTTTGTTAGTCATATTGTTTACCGTGTAATAAAATTAAAATTTAGACTATTTTCTCCCAGAAAACATTATTCTCTAATGCTTCTATAATTGCTAATACTTAGAGTTTGGTGATTCTATAGTTACATTGGCTGCAAATTAAATATTTGATTGAAAAGTAATGTCACTCAGAAACTTAGACCCAGAGCTATATTCAACACCCTAGCCCCATGGCCAAGTTGAAGAGTGCTAAAAGTCTGTGGCTAAGAATGACAATGTCTGATTTTAGGCAGTTAGCTTCAGATGCTAGCCTTCATCCAAGGCATCTATTTAACAAATATGCACTGTTTGCCATAGATGGCTTAAAATATAGAATGTTGATGACAAGAGTAAAACCCATTTTCACTAAAGGAAAAACATTTAAATAGACTCCCTACTGATGTTAGACCAATCACATCATTTAAATAAAGAAAGCATTTAACACATCAAATGTGTTAAAAAAAACACTTCATGTTTCCACTAAAAGCATCAATGTATTAATAGATCATAGTACATTATGAAATACAAGAGGACTCTTGACAAAATGATATATAAAAACATTCTCTTCTAAATAAGTAAATACTGTTACAAATGTTTGCAGTAAACAAGCATACTCTCTTTTTACATTAAGAAACTGAAAACCTTTGGAGGTTATTTGACACAACTTTTTCTAGGCATTATTTGTTGTCATTGCTGTTTTATGTTCTCTGAAACAATCTATTTTGCCAGCTAAAGAATCACTTACATGTTGGTCTCTTTTTATATTCTAATATTCTCCTAATTTCATATTCAACCCACATGTATGATCATATCCTGCCAAAAGTCTCTAATTAGGATACTCAACATTATTCCACTTTCATTATCCTTTAATTCTGAATATTATTCAATTTTTCCCCCAGTCAGGACCTGTGAGAAGATCTGACGGTCAGACAGTGAAGGTGAGTGCGCTGCGTGTAGGACGGCTTGTGTGTTCTACAGCATCCTGTGCCAATCTGTGAAGCATGCTTTGGTGAACATTGGACAATTGCTTGTCAGACACTACTTTCATTGTGCAATGAGGCACAGCTGAGCCACTTTGTAATATGAAAACAAATGATTCACTGGCAAATAAATCCAGAAAATCAAATAAAACAAACATGGCAGTACAGTATAAGTGGCTGAGGTAGAAAAGACAGCACAACACGTGATACTAATTGATTTTAATTAACAGGTAGAACTGAAAAGAAACAAAAGGAGAGACTGCCTTTCAAGCCTCATGACAAATATGTTTTATAAACTAGAGTGCTGGTACGGAGATTGGTGAGGACTGGCCCAATTTTATGAGACCTATTTCTAGGGTACAAAACTTATTTTTGGTTCTTCTTCCTCTTCCCCTCCTCTCCTCTTACTCCTTTTCCCTCTCTTTCTGCCTCTTTTTGTTTGTGGTCCTCGGGATTGAACATAGGGACATCGGGCCTCACACATGCTAAGCAAGTTTTCTATCACAAGTTCCTTCCTTCTCTCTCTCTTTCCTTCTCTCTGGCCCTCTATCTCTTTAACTCTCTTCTTTCTTTTCTTTTTAAAACAGGTTATAGCTAATTTGAGGATGAAGTGATGGGCTCAGGCATGGAGACTTGGAAGAGATGGATTGTACAGTGTCTCTGGGTGGGTGTTGCATTTGAGTTATGCACCCCACCTAAATCCATCCTGACCTCTGATATTTTGGAATGTGATGGCATTTGGAGATAAGGTATTCAATGAGGTAACTGAGTTTAAGTGAATTCCTGAGGTGGGCCCTAATCCAATATGATTAGTGTGCTTATAAAAAGGCAAAATTTGGAAATGGACTGATATAGAGGAAAGACCATGAAAAGACACAGAGAAGACAGCAATAAACAAGTCAAAGATAAAGGCTTGAAACAGATCTTCCTACCCTCATAAGAAATCAAGCCTATTGATACCTTAATCTTGTGCACTTCCAGTATCCATAGCATGAGAAAATAAATTTCTATTGTTCAAGTCACTCAGTATGTGGTACCTTATTACAGTGGCCCTAGCAAATTAATAAATGGATGGTTAATTTATAAGGAGGTTATGTCCCTATAAACCTATTATAAGTTAAAAATATCTATGTCAAAAAGGAATGTAATATGAGCTGGGCACAATGGCGCACATCTGTAATCCCAGCACTTTTAGAGGCTGAGACAGGAGAATCGTGAGTTCAAAGCCAGCCTCATCAACGGTGAGGCACTAAGCAATTCAGTGTCTCTAAGTAAAACATAAATTAGGATTGGGGATATGGTTCATTGGTGGAGTGCCCCCTGAGTTCAATACCCAGTGCAAAAAAAAATAAAAGAATGTCATATGTTTGGGATTTAACATGATGTAATAATATGATGTACCATGATGCAATATGATGTTCACCTATTGCACATCATAGTTGAGCAACATAGTGCCCTACGGAGTACTAGTTATTTATCTTCATGATCACAAGGCTGACTGGGAGCTGCAGACAAGAAAGGACAGTACCACATATCATTAGCCCAGGAAAAGACCAAAATATGAAATTCATAGTTATGGTTTCTACTGAATAATATTGTTTTCACACTGTCCATAAAGTTGAATGACTGTAAATTGAACCATCATAAATCATGGCCCATCTTTTCTGGGTTTCCAGAACTGTCTTTAGCCCTTGTTAGTGAGGTTCTACAGCTTTTCCAGGTAAGACAGTCTCTACTTGGCAGTCAAAGCCTGTGTTTCTGATGCAGAAATCACTTTTCCTTCCAGTGCCTATACTGAGCTGTTGAAGGCAATTTTGCAAATAAGGGATGTGCTGGTCTTTTGAATAATAGTTATACCCTGATTTTTATTTAAAATCCCTTTGGAAAAAATCTGTCAATATCCACATAGATGACAAAAATTGAAATAAATCTTCCTTCTAGAGAAGGAACCAAATCAGGACTGGTCATGTGGGAGATTAAAGACAGCTGCATATTCTTGACCACCCCTACCACCACGATGAAGTGAGATTGTTTCTCTACCAACTGAAACTGACTGTGCTGATAGAACATGATGGAAGTGATGCTATATCAGCTCCAGCCTAATATCAACTTGCAGCTTTTAATTCATCCCTCTTAGAAGATAATTACTATGAAATCCAGCTACCCTGATACTACCATGCAGAAAGAATCCCACCCTACCTACTCAAATAGTCATGTGAAGTACTAAGTCACCAGATGTGAGAGAAGACTCTTCACTCTTGGCACAGCCACCATCTGAAGCCAGGGGAGTGAGGACCTTAGCCTGGAGCACAAACTAAGATGACACACCTAGGGCCTTGTCTTAATCAGTTTGGGTTGCTATAACAAAACTGAGTAGGGTGGGCGCTTAATCAATGAACATTTATTTCTCACAGTTCTGGAGGCAGGGAAGTTTAAGTTCAAAATGCAAAGTTGATATCAGGAGGGCCTACTTCCTGGTTAATAGAGAGATATGGCCTCATTGCATCCTCACGTGGGAAAGGAGATAGAGAGAAAGAGAGAGAGAGAGAGAAAGAGAGAGAGAGAACACATGAAATACATGGTTTTTCTTATTGGGATATTAATCCTACTTTTCCCCAAACCTAATCCTTTCCACATGACTCACCTCCAGATATCATCATAATTGGAATTAGGTTTTGACATATGGATTGGGAGGTGGCACAAATATTCAGTACATAACAGGTCCTGAGTAAGCAACCCACTGCTGTTTGAGTACCTGGCCATGAGTAGAGGTGAGTCCACCACCCTATTGGGCAGCTTAAAGATCAACTAGCTCAGCTGGAGGCAGTGGTGCATGCCTGTAATCCCAGTGGCTGAGGCAAGAGGATCATGAGTTCAAAGCCAGCCTCAGAAATTTAGCAAAGTCTTCAGCAGCTTAGCAAGATTCTGTGTCTAAATAAAATACAAAAAAGGGCTGGGGATATGGCTCAGTGGTTACGTGCCCTTGGGTTCAATCCAAGATACAAAAAACAAACAAAACAAAGATCAACTAGCTCAACTTTCTTATTTTACACTGTGGAAACAAAGTCACAGAGAGTTTAGATGACTTGACCAACACCATAGGACCAATATTTACTTGGGTAAGATTTCAGATTGCCTGATACAAAAAGCAGTAGAATCACACTACAATACTTTTTAATTTTAATTATAATTTTACATTGATTATAAGATTCTATATATATTTACATATCAAATACGATATTTTGAAGTATAGACACTTTGTGTAATGACTAAAAATAGCTAACTAAAATATGCATTACCTCACATAATTGTCATTATTAGGTGAGAATAGTTTATATCTACTCTCAACAGTTTTCACAAACTGAACATATTAACTATCATTAACAAGATACAATATACTTACCAATATTGCAGAAGTGCAATATTAATTGAGTGAAAAACTAAATTACTAAGATGATTTTTTAGTAATTCTCATATTTTAAAAAGTATTTTAAAACTCAACATTAGACCCACCAAGATCTTCACCTTTGTGCATGGAACCTTATTGGCTATACTCACATTTCAAAATCTATTTATTACTTGTTTATCTTTTTATGTGGGTTTATTTCAAAGATAGGCATGCTAATTGTTCTAGTAATGTGGAAATTATGTCTTTTTTATATAGATTTGATAAAGTAGGGTACAAACCACATAGTATTCCTAGAAAGACTGATTTAATGGAAATTAGTAAGCTATTAATATAATAAAACCCGGTTGTATCAGATGTTATTGAATTGGGTAAGAACTGCTTCATTTGTTTAAAGCTGATCTCCAGAGGCAGCCAGCCATGTGCAACCAGAGATGATGTGTTTCACTGTGTGATGCCGACTGGAACTCTGCCCATACATACGGTACTGTGATGTGATGCAGTGGGGACCTCTGTGCAGACAGACTGAAATTACTTCCACATTACAGTGAACACAAAGGAAAAAAACTTTATTAAACACAGATTAAGTTCATTATTATATAAATCCTTCCTTGGAAAATGAAGTTAATCCTATGTACCAAAATATTAAACATAACACCGATATTACAGTACAGAGAGATAATACCCTCCTCTTTATCTTGGCTTACCTCTGTCATATTAATGAGGCAAGCATGTAATAGCTGTGAGTAGTGCCTGTAAATAAGAGGGGTCGCCAGCTAGATCTGGAGTCAAATTCCACTGTGTAGTTAACTACACCATCTTTCCCGCAAAATCTTTTCAGATTGATCTTCACTCAAAAGGCCTGCCGAGCAAGCTAATCTGGGGTTTCGTGTTGCAAAGGTCTTGGATGGCAAACATTATGTTTGTGTTCTTCAGTAATTATACTTGACTGAAAACACATTTGCAACTGGCTCTGCACTCAAAGTGGGAACTCCCCAGGGCCACAGTCAACACCTTAGTGAGGCCATTCAGTTCTATACAAAGTTGGAAAGTAGCTTGGATTTATGTGCATTTGTCTATTTACAATTCAGTGCATTTTTTTTCATGGATACAGCAGAATATTTTCTATTGTTAGTGATGTTAAGTGTTTGAGCTGTTATTAAATGCCTTTTTTTTTCTATTAGAAAGTTTTATGTGAATGCTTTATATCAAAAGCTGTCCACAAATTTAAGACAAACTCAAACCTGGGTCAATTCCCAGAGAAAGTTTAAAATCGGAACAATGTAATTCTAATACCATTGAGCCATTATCTCTATCACTTATACAGGAAAAAAAACCCAGCTTTTATTGATATTTTATATAACTGGAGAAGAGAAATGAGAAATTCAAAACAATCAGGAGATAAAGAAAGAGAACAAGAAAAAAAAGTAGAAAATAAGGCGAGAATTGATGAATAAAGGCTAGAAAACCAAGATGCTCTTATGATTTATGCGCATTTTCTCCTTGCCAGCTGCCTCATTACTGCCAAACACTTTATCCATTTGATTTTCCCCATAAAGTATAATTGGTAAAAGAACACAATAGGAGGACCTGGACAGATGAGGCCAATTTTTTCCCTTACCTAAATTCAGCCTCGGTGCTAACAGCTGGGCTTATACACATCAATCAAACTAAAAATGACGTCCTCAAGTTATTTATTTATTTATTTATTTATTTAGTTAGTTAGTTAGTTAGTTAGTTATTTTGAGGCCTAGGATGGAAAGCAGCTCGCTTGGAACCAGTTATTGATATTGAACTCAACAAATGTTGGAGCAGGAAAAAGATTTCAAATGACTTTATTAATGTTACCTCTTCATTCATAAACTGATATAGATACAAAAGTAAAGTATCATTACATGATTTGTTAGCTATTTGTTGCTGTGGTCAAAATGCCTGACAAGCCCAAGTTAGAGGAAGAAATTTTGTTTGGGGCTCACAGCTGCAGATGTTCAGCCAATGATCTGCCAACTCTATTGCTTAGGGCTCCAGGTGAGGCAGACATGGCAGAGAGCACAGTGGGATCCAGGAAGCAGAAAGAGAGAGAAAGTGTCCAGGGAAAAGATATAATTTCCAAGGGCATGCTTCCAGTGACCTACTTCCTCCATCCAGGCCCCACCTATATATAGTTACCAACCAGTAGTCCATTCAAATTAATCCATCTAATGGATAAATCCACTGATTTTAGATTAAATGAGGTCCTGTATCTTTTGCTTTTGTTTAGAAGGAAGATGTCTTGAGTAACAACATCAAGTATTTCATTGACAGATCTAGCTATCTTCCAGGTCACAAGCTAAGAGTGTAGGACCTTTATTTCCCTCCATAAACTAATTACTGCATGTACTGCATAGCATTATTGCACATTTTCCTATCTGTGGATCACAAAAATTTTAGATAAATGAGATCAAGAAAAGTGAGCAATAGAAAGTCTTGGGTATGTATATTCAGTAATAATGCACACACAAAAAAGTGGCCTTTCCTACCTTCTTACTTTCCTCCTTTCAGCTATTCTCAGCATATAAATTTTTTAAATTAACCTTCAAGGACTATCTGAAACATCTCTCTACTTAATTCTTTCTCTTTCTTTTGAATTATCACAACATACAGTGTATAACTATCATTTTCAAACTTTTAAAAAATACTTAAGCATTTCAAACAATATACCAAAAACAATTTAAAATAAGTTAAAATTTCAAAAGAAAATAAAATCCAGAACACAACAATCAATAAATTTATGTGTACAAAGGTAAACAACTCCTTTCTGGGAAATGTATTGCAACATATATGACAAATTATCACTGTATATTTTTTTAAATTTAAAGATTACTAAGAAGATGAGTCACTCAACATAAAACTATGCAAAGATATGGAAAATGAGTTTGTCAGGAGGAAACTTTATGTAGTAAATGAAATATGCGAATATACTTTTTAAAATTATTCGGAAAGGATGTAACTCAAAACGATCTGTTGCTTTCACTTATATACATAGAAATCTAAAAGTTGATAATGCCCCATGTAAGTGATATGCTCTGGTATTTCAGAACAGAGCTGAACTGTTTCAATCCTTTAGCTGGACTGAGTGAGCTCATACTCTGGCTCCATTATTTGTTAGCCACATGACTGAGGCTAAGTGATATAGCCACTCCACCATGCCTTAGTTCCTTGTCTATAAAATATGGGTAGTGCCAGGGGTGTGTTGGTGCATGCCTATAATTCCAGGGGATAGGGAAGCTGAGGCAGTAGAATAATAATTTGGAGGCTGGCCTTAGCAGTTTAGTGAGTCCCTAAGCAACTTAGTGAGAACCTGACTCAAATTAAAAAAAATATTAAAGGCTGGGGTAGCTCATAGGGTCAGTATGAGGATTAAATGAGGCAATACATGTTAAATACACATAGTAAGTATCTGGCACAACTCACTCTGGGAGATTAGCTATTATTGTATACTTCAGGGGGAAAATTGGTAAAACATAGATACAAAACAATTAGATAATATTCATCAAAACTGTAAATGTTAACATTTTTTACCTCACAACTAAACATAAAAACTTACCATTTTGATTTGATAGAACAAAAATTATATATATGTGTATATATGCATATATATGTATATATAGAGATACCAGCTGCAGATTTCTTACTATACAATGTGAATCAAGTATTATAATAAACAAATGGGAAGAAAAGTTTTACTAAATGTTAAGAAATGTTAATATAAGGGAAAAGTATGTTGCAGGACAAAGCTTTCAAACAATGTCATGCAAGTGTCAAGTGGAAGCAGTGTAGGAGAGGACACATGCTTGACCTCTGTGTAAATGAAAGGACATATATAATTAGTGGTATGTGTCTATTTCTATCCAGAAAAATAAATAGAAAATTAACTCTGGTTACCTCTGTAGACAGATATTAAGGAGATGAGATACATTTTTTCATCCTTTCATCCCTAACAAATTAATTTTTAACATTAGAAATGGTTTTGTATTCTGATTTTCAAAAACCCAGAAATTATCTGGTAGATGAGATTACAGGCTACTTCTTTTATTCTTCAGAGTTTTCTATATTAAAACTGTATTTTGAAGCATATAGAAATCCACCTAAAGAACTTAAATCATAAATTTTAAAAATGTGTTCTATGAGAGTATTACATTTATTATTTTCTCTTAGAAACATTATTTTCTCTGGTCTTTTCAGTTTAAATTTTCATACACTAAAAATATATTATATGATGTTATATAAAAAGCAGTATATTAAATTTTATGTACACTCTGATTATAAATAAAATAAATATCCATTTTAAGAAGCAACAGGAATATATATAAAGCAAAAATATTACATTGACATAGAATTGTTTTCTTTAATAATTATTACTGTGAAAATATGAAAAATGGTGGTTAAGAGTTCATGTGATTTTTATTATGTCACAAAGCTAGTCTTAGCAAATACAAAAAAATAGAGATACTACCCTGCATCCTAACTGATCACAATGGAATAAAATTAGAAATCAATTAAAAAATAGAAACTACTCCAACACCTGGAAACTAAATAATATGCTTTTGAATAATGCATGGATAACAGAAGACATCAGGGAAGAGATAAAAAAAATTCTTAGAGACAAATAAAAACTCTGATACAACATATCAAAATCTCTGGGATACCATGAAGGCAGTGCTAAGAGGAAAGTTCATTGCATTAAGCTCATTTATTAGAAGAAGTAAAAGTCAACAAATAAATGAATTGACACTTCATCTCAAAGCCTTAGGAAAGGAAGAACAAATCAACACCAAAAGAAGTAGAAGACAGGAAATAATCAAAACGGGGCTAAAATCAATGAAATTGAAACAAAAGAAACAATTCAAAAAATTGACGAAACAAAAAGCTGGTTCTTCAAAAAAAAATAAACAAAATTGACAAACCTTATGCCACCCTAACTAAAAGAAGGAAGGAGAAAACCCAAATTACTAAAATTTGTGATGAAAAAGGAAATATCATGACAGACACTACTGAAATACAGAGGATAATTAGAAACTATTTTGAAAATTTATACTCCAGTAAAATAGAAAACCCTGAAGACACCAACAAATTTCTAGAGGCATATAACCTACCCAAAATGAACCAAGAGGACATATGCAACTTAAACAGATCAATTTCAAGCAAGGAAATAGAAGATGCCATCAAGAGCCTGCCAATGAAGAAAAGCCCAGGTCCAGACAGATTCTCACCTGAGTTCTACAAGATATTCTAAGAAGAATTAATACCAATACTCCTCAAATTATTTCATGAAATAGAAAAGGAGGGAACCCTTCCAAACTCATTCTATGAGGCAAGTATCACTCTGATTCCAAAACCAGACAAAGACACATCATAGAAAGAAAACTTCAGACCAATATCCCTGATGAACTTAGATGCAAAAATCTCAATAAAATACTGTCAAATTGCATACAAAAACATATCAAAAGATAGTGCACCATGATCAAGTGGAGTTCATTCCAGGGATGCAACATACGGAAATCAATAAACATAATACATCACATCAATAGACTTAAAGATGAGAATCATATGATTTTATCAATCGATGAAGAGAAAGCATTTGACAAAATACAGCACCCTTTTATGTTTAAAACGCTAGAAAAACTTGGGATAGTAGAAACATACCTCAACTGTGTAAAAGCTATCTATGTTAAACCCAAGGGCAACATCATCCTAAATGAAGAAAAATTGGAAGCATTCCCTCTAAAAACAGGAACAAGACAGGGATGCCCTCTTTCACCACTGCTATTCAACATAGTTCTTGAAACGCTAGCCAGAGCAATTAGACAGACGAAAGAAATGAAAGGGATACGAATAGGAAAAGAAGAACTAAACTATCATTATTTGTGGACGACATGATTCTATACTTAGAGGATCCAAAAAATTCCACCAGAAAACTTCTAGAATTAATAAATGATTTCAGCAAAAGAGCGGGATATAAAATCAACACCTATAAATCAATTGCATTTCTATACATCAATGATAAACCCTCTGAGAGAGGAATTAGGAAAACTATCCCATTCACAGTAGCCTCAAAAAAAGATAAAATACTTGAGAATTAATTTGACAAAAGAAGTGAAAGACCTCTACAATACAAACTACAAGACACTGAAGAAGGAAACTGAAGAAGACCTTAGAAGATGGAAAAATCTCCCATGCTCCTGGATAGGCAGAATCAATATTGCAAAAATGGCCATACCACCCAAAGCGCTATATAGGTTCAATGCAATTACAATTAAAATCCCCACATCATTCCTTATAGAAATAGAAAAGGCAATCATGAAATTCATTTGGAAGAATAAGAGACCCAGAATAGCCAAAGCAATCCTTAGCAAGAAGAGTGAAGAAGGGGCTGGGGCTGGGGCTCAGTGGTAGAGCACTTGCCTAGCATGCGTGAGGCACTGAGTTTGATTCTCAGCACCACATACAAATAATAAATGAATAAAATAAAGATCCATCAACAAATAAAAAAATATTTTTAAAACAGTGAAGCAGGAGGCATTACAGTACCAGACCTTAAATTATACTACAAAGCTATAGTAACAAAACGGCATAGTACTGACACCAAAATAGACGTGGAGACCAATGGTATAGAAGACACAGAGACAAATCCACTTAAATACAGTTATCTTATACTAGAAAAAGGAGCCAAACATGTAAACTGGATAAAAGATAGCCTCTTCAGCAAATGGTGCTGGGAAAACTGGAAATTCATATGCAGCAAAATGAAACTAAACCCCTATCTCTCACCATGCACAAAATTCAATTCAAAGTGGATCAAGGACCTGGGAATCAGACCAGAGACCCAATGCCTAATAGAAGAAAAAATAGGCCCAAATCTTCATCATGTCAGATTAGGACCTTACTTCCTTAACAAGACTCCTATAGCACAAGAAGTAAAAATCAAGAAATCAGTAAATAGGATGGATTCAAACTAAAAAGCTTCTTCTCAGCAAAAGAAACAATCAATGTAGTGAACAGAGAGCTGACACTCTGGGAACAAATCTTTGCCACATGCACATCTGATAGAGCACGAATCTCCAGTATATATAAAGAAATCAAAAAAATTAACACCATAAAAACAAACAACCCAATTAATAAATGGGCCAAGGATCTGAACAGCAACTTCACAGAAGAAGATATACAATCCATCAACAGACATATGAAAAAATGTTCAATGTCTCTAGCAATAAGAGAAATGCAAATCAAAACTACCCTAAGATTTCATCTCACACCAGTCAGAATGGCAATTATCAAGAATACAAACAACAAGAAGTGTTGGTGAGGTTGTGGGGAAAAACGTACCCTCATACATTGCTGGTGGAATTGCAAATTGATACAACCAATCTGGAAAGCAGTATGGAGATTCCTTAGAAAACTTGGAATGGAACCACCTTTTGACCCAGCTATCCCACTCCTTGATCTATACCCAGAAGACTTAAAAACAGCATACTACAGTGCTGCAGCCACTTCAATGTTTATAGCAGCTCAATTCACAATAGCTAAATTGTGGAACCAACCTAGATGTCCTTCGAAAGATGAATGGATAAAGAAACTGTTGTATATATACATAATGGAATATTACTCAGCAATAAGAGAGAATAAAATTATGGCATTTGCAAGTAAATGGATGGAGTTAGGGAATATCATGCTAATTGAAGTAAGCCAATCTCAGAAAACCAAATACTGAATGTACTCATTGATAAGTGGATGCTGATACATAATAGGGGGGAGGACATGGGAACAATGGAGGAACTCTGTTACAGGGCTTGGGGACAGTAAAGGTGGTGGAATATGATGGACATCATAGCCCTAGCTTTATGTATTACTGCATGTATGTTGTGATTCTACATCACATACAATCAGAGAAATGAAATGTTATCCTTCATCTATGTACAATGAATCAAATTGCACTCTGCTATCATGTAAACCTAAATAGAACAAATAAATAAATAAATAAATTTTTAAAAAAGCTAATAGAAAGAAACTTTAAATAATCACAAATAAAAAAAGAGTTCTTGTGCTTTTATTAGTATATCTAAATTTAAACCAATTCCCAATTAGAAATCAATGAGAAGAATGAAGCTGCTTTGATGATCACAAAAATTGGAATCAGATACTTCTTGGTGATGCAATTCTTGTATTTCAAGAAATAAACTTTGAAAACAACCTTAGTAGTAATCCTAAATTCCAGGCTTACTAAAGCCAAAGCCAAGGAGTATATGGAACCAGAAGGACTGCACACATGATGTCATCCATGCCCTGCATACTTTTCCTTTATTAGTTATTTTCTCAAAAAGTTCTCAGCTTTTGGTAGTTTATATAATAATTAAGGAAGTTAAAGAATGCTAATAAACTTATACCAAAGAAAAAAAAGAAAAAAATCCAGTTCAGAAAACAAGTACATGTGATTCCAATAGAAGAAATACTAAAGTTATGAATGCTGGGTAAGTCAAGCCTGCTATTCTCTCCTTCTTGAATTTTGTGAACACAAGCACCATTTTTCCAGAAAGGAGCTTAAGAGAGGCCAACCCAACTCCATAAAGATGTGGAGCCAAACTCCTCTTCGGAGCCCAGAAGTGTTCTTCAATAAATTTGGAAAGAGCCACAGAGGTGGTTAGTTCAAACACTTGTTTCAAGCAGAAAATTGTTAAGAAAGTTTTAAAAAGAGGAACTTTTAGATAATATTGCAGAATTTGTTTTCATAGCTCTGAGCATGAAAGAACCAAGCAGAATACTCACATAATATCTTTGGAGATCCTTGGGAAGAGAATGCCAAATGAATTACTATTTCTTGCCTCCAGACTGTCACTAGTCTTCTGAGTTGCTCCATTCACATAACTATGGGAATTAATGAGTTAGACATGTGCTGCGAGCTAAAACTGGAGAACACAAAAAAATAAAAAAGTCAAAAAGTATTATCTGGTCAAATTATAACAATGAAAAATTTCCAATATATTAAATGGAAAAGAACAACTAGGAAAAAGAGATCTAGAGATATAGAAATACCAGCATCCAATTGAAGAAAATCTGCAGGTGGGCTTAGTTCCTTCCATACAACATAAATACATTTCTGGAGAGATAGACTGAAAAATTTCAATTAAAAGAGTGCCTAAAATTACAATTTTCATTGTTAAACTAGCCTACCAATATAGAATAGTTAGTTATCAAAATTTAATTCATATAAGGAAAGCTTAAAACAATAACAACAAATAGTTAGTGATACCTTCCTGGGATTCTTTGATACAAACTCTATATCAATATCTTCCTCTTATACAGTAAAAAGTGTTCTCTTGTTTAAATCATTAGATAAACCACTTTTTGTTAGACAAAGTTGTGGCATCTGAGAGTGCCTTATTGATTTTTTTTTATTTTGGAAGAATTTTTTCAAACTAGGGTTAGGATATTATACTATATTAACTTGCTAATAGTTTAAGAATATGTGCTTGGTATTGCCAAGACCCAAGCAGTAGATATACAATGTTCAAATTTTCAATTGACTTACAGATGTATACCACTATTGTTGTAAAAATGACCTTGTAGGAAAGGGTAAATGAAGTAATGTCACTCTCTAATTATTATTGACAAAAACATTCTAAGCCACGAAGCCACTTAATTACCTCTAAGCACATGGAAGTTCTCCCTAGATTGCATTTGTTTGTTCTCCCATTGCATATGAAAATGATACAAGAGAAAAACCTTTGGTGCCCATAATTCTTGTGACTTCATTTACTCTAGGAATTATCTGACAGAAATTATACTAAATCAAGAAATCCCATGTGTCTCCTATGAACACTAAAAGCAAGTTTATGAACAACAAAGAATATTCATAGTCTAGGCAAAAATCTCTTTCTTTCTTTTTATCTCCTGAATTGTTCATTTATTCTATACATATTTGTTGCTAAAATCATACACAATGTGTGTGTGGATTGTGCAGTGAGTGAAAGGGGCGTGGGCTCTTGTAGAGTTTTCAAACTAGTCCAGTACACCTGCTTCCCATCATCAGTCTCCTACCTCTGTATGTAAGGACTAGGTTCTCTATTTCAATCTTCAAGACATGCCTGCTCTCTCAACGTTCTCATTAATAACTATGTTCAATTACTGCCTTGACCTGAAGGAAAATGGCCCCTCCTTATGGAGACAGCAGAAGAAGTTATTTGATATTATTGTCAGAAAGATAATACAAAAAAATTGTTTCAAGCAATATCGTTGAGTTAGTAAGGAGAAATTGTTCTCAGGCTACAAGCAAAAGGAAAGACTACCAAAAAAATAATAGAAAAGATAATCTGAATTTTCAGGAATTTCAGGAAATCTTCAAATGCTAATAGCTAAGCAGGACTTCAGTGCTACCAAGGGAAACTTGCCAGTCATTCAGAAAGAGAAGTGCTCTCAATAGCACTTGTCAGTGGTCTGTGACTGGGACTCACACACACAGCCATCATATAAGAGCTGCTTAGACCAGAAATGCCATAATGCAGTGTCAAAGAAACATTTTCTTACAAGAAAATCGTGTAAAATTTGAAAGGTAATAGTAATATTTTATATTAGAAGTTATCATTTCCTTGTGTGCCAGGTGTCAATCCCAGAGACTCATTCATACTAAATGGGCAATTTACTACTGAGCTACACCAAAGTTGTCATTAGATAAACCCAAAGTTGTCATTCTTAAAATATATATTTTTAAGAAACTCAAATGGCTAACTACCCTTCTCATAGTTTTGATTTTTGTTTCATAACAAACATTGCAGACACAGATAATTTCTTTTTGCTTTTTCTTTCTTTCTTCTTCTTTTTTTTGTTTTTGGTACACAATATTGAACTCAGGGGTACTTGACCACTGAGCTACATCCCCAGCCCTATTTTGTGTTTTATTTAGAGACAGGGTTTCACTGAGTTGTTTAATGCCTCACCATTGCTGAGGCTGGCTTTGAACTCGCAATTCTCCTGTCTCAGCCTCCCAAAGGGCTGGGATTATAGGCGTACACCACCGCGCCTGGTGCTTTTTCTTTCTTTCTTCTCCTTTTTTGGCAGTTGGTCATGATTGTATTTTTATAAGTGTTAAAGGCACGTAATGGTTCATGAAAATTCTTTGGAGCTTACTTTGATACTATTTTTTTCTGTTGTTAAAATCAGTATTTTTTTTTCAAAAAAGTCTAGAAGTTTCATAATGCAATCACATTAACGTAATTTTTAAAGTTTTGTGGAAGTCTTCATGATTTTTCTCATATGTTCAACTATATAAACACAGATAAAATAATAGCACCATATTTACTCTTACAGCATTGTTTTCCCTAACATTATATTGAAAGCAACTCAGTAACTTCATGGTCTTCAAAAAAATCATTTGGAATCTATGCATTTTTGTGTTGTTTATGCATGTTCCATATATATACTGCTTATAGATTATTTGCTATTTACACCTATCTTCTAACATGTAGCTTAGATTTTTGTCTTTTGGTGAACAATTATCTTTGGGTGAATTTTGAGCACACCACTATTATGCCAAAATGTGTGTGCGTGTGTGTGTGTGTGTGTGTGTGTGTGTGTGTGTGTTACTGTTTGGTTACCTTATAAATGGTTAAAATTTTATCTTATGTTCTTTCCTTGATATTTCATACAAAGTTGTGGTTGAAAATATGTTACTTTAGATAAAATATGTTACTTTAGATAAAGTAACAAAGAAATAGGATAGTGAAATATTTGGCAGATTTTTTAAAATCTACCTCATAAAAGGAAATCTCTACTCTGTTGATAAATCCAGATAGTGTTATTAAACTTATTGAATTCAATCTCAGTTTATTAAGAAAGAACAGTGTCAGAACACTTGAAAAGCATCTATATAGCAAGCTCATATATCAGAAGACAGAACTGTCATTCTAAAAATAAGGAAAGTATAATCTTAAAACAAAAATATGGGAAAACACCAAATATTCTTTTCTGTAAAAATCTATTCATCATATTCTGTATAAGGGCCCTGTGCTGACCGTGACACTGGAGCTCCCTCCTCCTTACATTCTAATGAATAAAAAGAGATGAAACACCTATGAATAAGTCTTAGCTATCATAACAAAATGTAATAATTAGCATCATTTATTTCTAAAGTGCCATGTAAATTTACTAGAATCAGTCTCATAATTAATTCAATTAAATTATTATGTTTTTAGATATGCAAAATATAAGATCTAAACACATCCCTTTGTGTTCTAAAATACTTTTGAAAATGAACACTCAAGTACATAGGTACAGGAAAAAAAAATTTTTATTTAGACTTTTCTTTGTTATTTGGCATTTCCAGATTTTTTTCCCCCCAAAGTCCTCTATTTTCTGGTAACTTCCTAGCTCCTATAAATGTTATCACAGAGGACTTTATAGGCTTTCACCACTATATATCATTTCAAAAGAGGAACATCTAAGAAAGTTCTTACATCTGGTCACACATTCACTTTTCAATACTTGTACATATCCTAGTTTTTATTACAGCTATATGGGCAGGTGCCCTTCCCTATTGTCAAATTCATGGGCATGTGATTCTTATCAGAATTTCTTAGATTTGTGAAAACTTTCTTCTATTGGTTTTGATAAAAATATTATTTGTTGATATTCTCAAATTTTGGCATTAATGGTAGAATTATTTTGAAAAAAATTGACTTGAGTATTTTTTAATAGGTTAGTTTTTAACTTCTACTGTATTTCAGGTTTGTGCTACATACTTAGAATGCAAAAAAAAAAAAAAATAAGCCATGTCTCTGGCCATTAATACATTGAGGGCAAGAGAGAAGAAACGTTACACAAACAATAACAAGGTCATGTCTTTAGTGCCACAATGGAAATCCACTGAAGGAAGAAAGCATCAGTTCTTTCTGTGAGAACACACTTCCATTATATTTTCTCTAAATGAGTAATTTTTATGAAAAGAAATAAATGAATCAGTAAACCACTGGCTGTATAAATAAAGAGAATAGAAGAAAGCCCCCAAATACAAAATTAGGAATAAAAAATGATGAACTATTTATAGACACATGTAAAAATGAGGGAATGTTTTTAGCTATTTGCTGCTAAATTTTAAAAGGAAAACACACACTCACACTCACACACACACACACTCACATACACAGCATGAAGCCCAGTGGATGACTTCTTCAGGAAAATGCTAGAGTCTCACTTCAGTGTTTTCAATATTCAATAACTATAAATAAATATCTTAAAGATTACAAAGCAGACAACTGGTTTCAAGGATGAATATGTAAATCTTCTGGGACAAAGGATTCAGATACTACTTTTTGTTTGTTTGTTTCTTTTTTTGGTACTGAAGATTGAACTCAGGGGCACTCGACCACTGAGCCGCATCCCCAGCCCAATTTTGTGTTTTATGTAGAGACAGGGTCTCACTGAGTTGCTTAGCGCCTCGCCATTGCTGAGGCTGGCTTTGAACTCACGATTCTCCTGTCTCAGCCTCTTTAAGTTACTTTTTGTTTCTGATCATGTAGCATGAATCAAGTTTTCATATTTATTGTTTCAAAACCATTCTGCCATTTTGTACCCAAATCTGGTAAAGGTCATGATAAACATTCCTACATATACACCAAAGTCATATATACATCACTATTTTAAACTTGAAATAGAAGATTAACCAAAATATACTAGCAATAAAAATATAATGTTTTAATATATATAATTCATCAAAAGAATATGTCAAAGTACTGATACCAAATGATTATTTTAATATATATTAAAAAGATACTGGATAATATACAATAGTGATTTCTAATTAAAGAAAAAATTAAACCCCTTTAAAAAGAAGGAAAAGATGTACATTTGCCACGTTTGCCCATAAATATAGCAGAGTTTGGGTCCTCTTTAAACTCTGGACTTAAGGTGAAGGGATGAACTCAAATCTGTAGGTAAGTAAAAAGTGAGAGTGGAAATAACTACAAATGAGATAAACATTTTCTTTTTAACTTTTAAATGAAAGGATGCAAGGGTGTGCTTAATTTAATGGAAGAGGGGATCCTTAAAGTTAAGTGCCAGAAGAAGGGAAAGAATAACATGGGGTAGATTTTTTACCTCACAGGATTTCAGGATGCCTGACTTAGAACCACAAGGCACACTGGAATGTAGGGTCAGGATGCATAACAGTGTGCTAATGGAACTATTAGAAATCCAAGCCCCGACACCATCCCAACCAGGCACAGATAGACACATTACTACTACTTTTGCAACACAGCACATGTTTATTTCTTATGAAAATCAGAGCAGAGATACTCTGAACTCTAGACAAAGAGAAGATGGGTGTTGAGACACTAATTCCAAAAAAAGGGAACTAAGTGAAACAGCATCATTTTGATAATTCCATATCTAAGGAAGGTATCTAGATAGTTTGTTTTCTATAAGAACTAAACAACTCTGAGAGAATATGTACAGATATTGACATTTGGAGTCTCCCAAGAAAAAAGGGTGCTCACCACTTATGTGCCAATAAACCCTTCTTTTGATAGGAGTCCTGCCTTTGCCAACAGAGTTTTCAATCATCTTTTAGCACTTCTTGTTAGATAAGGACTGACAGAGGTTGTTGAACAGTACAAAGTTTGAAATTCTGAGAGAGTGAAAGAAATGAGACAGAAATGAAAACAGAGACCTGGTCATATGAGGAACAGAAAAATTCCTTAATATAACTATTATCATCATATGATCATTATTATAATTTGAATGTGTCCCCCAGAAAGTATGTATTGGAAGCTTAATTCCCAGTGTAACAGTGTGAGGAGGTTGGGCCTCGTGACAGGTGATTAGGCCAGGAAGGCCTGCCTTTTATGAGATTAGTGCCATTACCCAGGCAGTGGGTTTCTTGTGAAAAGACAAGCTTGGTTCTCTTTTACTTTCTTTTCTGTCTTTCTTTCATTGTTTTATCATGAAATGATATGGCAAGAAGGCCTTCACCTGGTGTCAGAGTCTTGATACTTGTTTACCTAGCCTCTAGAACTCTAATTTATATTAAATTAGAACACATAATTGAAAGTAAAATAGAGTTTAAGGTTCTCATTAAAATATAGAATTCATTGCAGATTTTCCAGTCTATGGTGTTCTGTTATAGCAGCACCACAAAATGGACTAACACAATTATTCTGTATGTAACAACATTGTGATGCAACCAGTATAGGATAAATCTTCAATATCATGAAATAAAAATAAATGCCTTGAAACAGAAAATTTAAAATTATAGATCTTTCAATATTAGAAAATATGTCAGCTGATATATTGACAGTTTAATAGATTAATTTAGGAAAATTAAAGCATAAAATATTTATAAAAAGATATATAATAAAAAAATTAGTAAACTATGATACATTCAGTAAGGTCAATGTACAACAATTAACATTTCTAAATAGTCAAAATAGAGAAAATTGAGACAGGAAAATTTCAAAATATAGGAAAAATTCCTCAAACTCAAAGATACTAGTTTTCAACCTGAAATAAGCAATAATCTTTGGCACATGAGGTAGATAAGAACTACCCCAAAACATATTGATATTCCTAGGTATAAGAGTTAAAGACAGGATCCTTAGAACATTCAGAAAAAAAATAAAGCCACAGAAAATGAAGCTTAAAGATGTTAATATAAACTATGGAACCAAACTTCAACAGATGAATGGATAAAGAAAATGTGGTATATATACAAAATGGAATATCGCAGCCTTAAAAAAGAATGAAATTATGGCATTTGCATGTAAATGGATGGAGCTGGAGAATATCATGCTAAGTGAAATAAGCCAAACCCAAAAAACAAAAGCCCAAATATTTTCTCTGAGAAGTGGATGCTGATCCACAATGGAGGGGGTGGATAGAGAAAAATGAAAGAATTTTGGATTGTGCAGAGGAGAGTGAGGGAAGTTGAGGGGTGTGGAGATGGGAAGGATGGTGGAATGAGAGGGACATTATACCCTATATACATGTATGATTACACTATCAGTGTGATTCTGCACCACATACAGCCAGAGGAATGATGAGTTATGCTCCAGTCATGTATAATATGTCAAAATGCATTCTACTGTCATGTATAACTAATTAGAACAAAATTTATTTATTTATTTTTATTTTTTTGGTACTGGAGATTGAACTCAGGGCCACTCGAACATTGAGCCACATCCCCAGCCCTATTTTGTGTTTTATGTAGAGACAGGGTCTCATTGGTTGCTTAGCGCCTTGCTCTTGCTGAGGCTGGCTTTGAACTCATGATTCTCAGCCTCCCTAATTGCTGGGATTACAGGCTTGTGCCACCGCACCCTGCACAAAATTTTTTTAAAAAGATGTTAATATAAGGCTTCTCAACAGAAACACAAAAAGACAACAGAAAAAAAAGTTAAAATATACCTTAAAATTATAAGAAGCAATTACTATAAACTGAGAATTCTTTAGTAAAATTACTGTCAGACTAGTATTCATAAAGGTATATAAGAATAAAAATGAGAATACTTGTCAGTTTACAATATGTCTATAATATAACAAATATTTTGACCTAACAAAAATGTAATATGATAACCATATTGAAAGAATGTGAAAAAAGTAGTATTATAGAATGTCAAAATATGATCTTTAGAATTCATAGTTGAAAATAGCAAGATAAGCATATTATTTAGTAATCTAGATATAAATACTATAAAATATCTAAACAATTGAAATGTGTTTGATTTATGGAATAGAGCTAGAGCTAAAGTAAAATAGAGCAATGAACTTCAATATTTTAATGAGAACCTTCAATTCTATTTTACTTTCAATTATGTGCTCTCATTTAACACAAATTTATATATATGTGTATGCACATCCAAAATACATTATCTAATGAAGAAAATGCAATTGGAATGATAAAACTAGAAAATAAGAAAAGACTTGCTTTCCCATAGAAAATAACAGATGTTGGTTCATTCCAAATAAGAAAAAGAAAAGGAATGGGGTAATGGAAGGAAATCCCAGTGGAAATTGTTTGAGGACAGATTAAAAAAAAAAAGTAGATAAGAATAGCTGAGATATACTTATAAATTACTAGGTTTCAAATACTATAACTTACACTCTAGGAAGGGGAAAAACATTTTTTCATTGTTATTTAACAATGGCTCTCAGAACAACAAAGACTAAACATAAAATCAAGATTTAGGGACTAAATAATCAAGGAAGTCTCTAAATTTCTGACGGAGAACTTTGTAAATCTTCACTCCACAGCCACATATTTAACTTTGCTCAGGAACTAACAATCTGTCATGTGAAAGACAGTCAAAGAAAGAGAAAGCTACAATCCTTGGAGCTTCTTACTCTGCTCCACAATCAGCCTCTGGAAGTTTATCAGAATTACCATTAATATTTTCATACCAATGCATGGCTCCAGAAGCACCTTCTACTATCACTCTGGATGCAACTGTTCCACCAGAATCTTGAGTAGATTGCCTTGAAACCTCAGCTCTTTAATAAATCCAAGAAAACTTGAAATTTGGGGGAAAACTTCTGATAAATTTTGTAAATGACGTAACATACTTTTTACATATTGGAAATAAACCACTCTATCAATATTTTAAATGCATTAAACAGCTGGGTATGTAGCAGATATTCTGGTAGGCGACTTATATATATTAGGAATAATAATTATTACATTTTTAATACCACTCTTTGGCAAACACTGATAACCACTTTTATGTGATCATTTAGTTTATTAATGGCATTCTATATTTTCTCTGAAAAATTTGTTCCATTTAATGTCCTACTCTAAAAGAAGAAGCCTGGATACTTCATGGCATTGTGAAGCCACTGTGTTAAACCTGACTTATTATTCTATTGCACTAAGTAAGTAAATTAAAAGCCCCTATTTGCTTAAGTTACAATTTAAAATACAACAAAAACATGCATTCAAATACACTTCTAACTGATACAATGAGGATTACATCTTTTCAGTCTGTTAATGTTAAAGATTTCCCCCCTCTTTATTCTGGATAGTTGTAGTTTCCCACAAGATGTCATTTTATTTATTCTATTGGACTCTCAGAGTCATGTTATGATGTAAGGTCTCTCTTTACCTCACCTTATGAACTAACAACTTGTTTCATGAAAGACAAGTGAAGAAAGAAAGAAGACAAAAGGAGCAACAGCAAAAAACTTCACTCAAACCTTCTTTAAATCCTTATCAGAATAGAGAGAATGTAAAAAAGTATTTTTAAAATCAGAAAAAAATATAATGTCATCTGCTATTAATTTATACCAATACATTATTTTTTAATTTTATAAGATAAAATAATAGCATTGTAATCATGATAGAAAATATTTTTATCCTTTGGAGATACATACTGAAATATATATAAATGAAATGTTAAGGTGCCTGGTATATGTTTAAAAATACTTCAGCCTAAAGACAGGGAGGGGGGAATAATTTTTAAAACTATATGGGAAAACTGATTACTGAACATAGGTGTTTTATTCACCTTTTTTGCGCTCTGACTGAAAAATCTGACCACCACAATTGTAGAGGAGGAAATTTATTTAGCGGTCATGATTTCAGAGGTCTTAGTCTATAGAAGGCCGGCTCCATTCTTGGGGCTCAAGGTGATGCAGAACATCATGGCAGAAGAGTAAGGCAGAGAGAAGCAGCTTGAATGATGATCAGAAAGGGGAGAGAGAGAGAGAGAGAGAGAGAGAGAGCGCGATCTCTACTTGGCAGATACAACATATATACCCTAAAGCCATGCCCCCAATTTACCACTTCCTCCAGCCACACCCTACCTGCCTCCAGCTCTCACTCAGTTCATCCCATCAGTGATCAGTCACTGATGATATTAAGGCATTGTCTCACACCTGAGATTTTGGGGGTCACTTCACAGCCAAACCGTAACAGTAGGTTAAATGTATGTGAGCACTTGTTTCATTATTTTTGTGTATTTGAAATTATTCATAATGAAGTACTTTTTTAAATACCACTGAAAATAAGCCCAAGATACCAAATGCATAATACAGGAAAGTATCAAGTCTTGCTAATAAAGAAGACAAGGTAAGTTAAATATTTCTGGAGCCTTGAGTTGGCAGGAAACATTAACGGTAATTTTGATAAATTTCTGGAGGCTGATTGTGGAGCAGAATGATAGAAAGAAGTTCTGAGGAACTTTAGCTTTAGAATCACCAAAACTTCTGTAGGGCTTAACCTCTAGAAACCTCCCTGGATTCTCCTAGATTCAAGATGATATTTTATGGCTATGGCAAGGTGAGGGAATGATGAATTAATATAAGATGCACCAATAGCCTTTTCTATAACAAAGGTTTACTCTCTCAAGGATAAGATTTTTCCAGAGTCTAATCTAGGTTGAGAAAGACATTTATCTCAAGGCAGCCTTCTTGTACTTTTCTGTATCACTTAAGGAAAATAAAACAAAACAACAACCATAAAACTTAGTCAACCGGAATTAGGGCTTCCTGGAAATGGATTAATAATATTTCAGCCTGGGAAGAATGTAAAGCAAAGGGAACCTATAACACTAGAGAAACACTCATGATGGAGACAGCTCCAAGACACAAAGTCCACCTAAGACAGATTCAACCAGACTACAAAACACTCAGCTACCACCCTTGACCCACTTTTTAATCTTACCATCATGCTCTAGGAGTTCCAATGGGTCATATTTGAAAGCTTCCAGGCACAGGCTTTGAGTATACTACTCTTTGGTAAACACTAAGGTAATCATTTTATGCAATTATTTAATCTATTAATGGTACTTCATATTTTCTGAGAGACCCACCTCCCATTTAAGGTTCTGTTCTAAGAGAGGAGACTGGATACTTCACTGCATTGCAAAGATGCTATGTCAGACCTGAACTGCCTACTCCTGGATTCATTGTTCCATTAACCAAGCATACTAAGACTTTGCTAGCTTGGTGGGAGTGGTGGCACACGCCTGTACTGCCAGCAGCCCAGGTGGTTGAGGCAGGATGATGGAGAGTTCAAAGCCAGCCTCAGCAAAAGCGAGGTACTAAGCAACTCAGTGAGATTCTGTCTCTAAATAAAATACAAAATAGGGATGGGGATATGGCTCAGTGGTCCAGTGCCCATGAGTTCAATCCCCAGAAGAAAAAAAAAAAGACTTTGCTAGGTTATGGCAGAGTATTGCCAGGTCTTGCCTACCATACTTTTGTTGTCAGTCATTGCACTTATACATGTGTATAGTAACCTAATGCACTGCTAATTCCTAGTTTAAGTAGTTATCCTTTAGGCCGATTAAAAATAGCACATCTTTTAAAGTTTCCATTTTTTCCTTCTCAGATGCTTTTCTTTATTGTAATTTTCTAGCCTATGCTGCTAGAAGAACTTTTTGGTATTTCTTGCATAGCAAGACTTTAAACATTGTACTTTACTCTCTTTTTCGCTTACGTGATTTCTGATGAGAAATCTGCTGTAATTCTTATCCTTGTTTTTCAATATGCATGATGTTCCCCAATCCCTCTCTGCTTTCTTTCAAGGTATTCTCCTTGTCTTGAAATTTTTGCTGTTTGAAAATTATATATTTAAATAGTATTTTGATGTTTTTGTCTTGGTTTTATTGTTTTCTAAATCCCATTTGGGGTTTTCTAAACTTCTTGGACCTCTGGATTGTTTTCTGTCGTCACTTTTGGAAAGTTATAGGCCATGATCACTGAAATATTCCTTCTGTTCTATTTTCTGGTTCTTTGCTCATCTGTGTTGAATCTACTGATGAGCTCATCAGGGGCTTTTATTCATCTATTTATTTTTTGTTCTTATGGCATTTTAGCTTCCAACATTTTTTTTATTCTTTTTTAGAGTATTCATCTTTCTAATTGCAGTGCTCATATATTTTTACATTATGTCTTCTTTTGCATTGGTGCCCTTAACATGTTACTCATAGTTATTTATTATTTATTTATTTGTTTATTGTTACCAGGGATTAAACTCAGGGGTACTCAACCACTAAGCCACATCACCAGCCCTGTTTTATATTTTATTTAGATGTAGGGTCTCACTGTTGCTTAGCACCTCGCTAAATTACTGAGGCTGGCTTTGAACTTGTGATTCTCCTGCCTCAGCCTCCTGGGCCACTGAGATTATAGGCATGTGCCACCAAGTGCAGCATTCCTGGCTTTTTAAAATTCCCTGTTCGATAATGGTAATGTCTAAGTCATATCTTAGACTGGTTAGGATGATTGCTTGGTCTTCAGATTATTTTTTCCCCTTGACTTTTGTCATGCCAACTTTTTATTGTTGAAAAACAAGACATGTTGTATCAGGTAATAGAAACTGAGTTAAGTAGGACATGTCAATCTTGTTACCAGTTAAGCTGTTTGATATTTGCTGTAGTTGCAGGTGCCAGAGACTTTAAATTACTTACTGTCTTTGTTTTTTCTCTCCCTCTGGCTTATTTTACCAACTGACTCTAAGATAGTGCATGTGTTCATAAACTTTTTCAACTATAATCCACAATTATTATCTGGTACCCTGTCTGTCAATGTTCTGATTATGAATACCAGGTATGAGAGAGGTAAGTTTATCACTGACCTTATGAATAGTGAAATGATAACAAAGGTATACTATGGAAAACTCTATAGTCATTATTTTGATAATTTAGATGAAATGGATAAGTAGCTTGAAAGATACAAGGAGAAATAGAGAACTGGAAAAATTGTACATCTATTAAGTATATAATAATTGGGCAAATGATTACTAGTCTTCTAGAAAAAGAAAACACCAAGTTCAAATGATTTCAGTGGTGAATTCTATCAAATATTTAAGAAAGACATTCATATACAGGCACATATACAGGGGGTTAGTATAGTATGTACACACATACTGCCTTTTTCTGTCAGCTGTTGGACCTAGATGTAACAATACCCTGGGAAGCAGTGAGCACTATTCTCTCTCTAATCTTGGTTTCAATTGAATTCTTTAATAAAAGGAAGAAGAATTCTTGGAGAAATACTGATTCTAAAACTAGAAAATATATAAAAGATTGGCCTAGAGCATCTTAATGGTGCTGAAAAGCTAGGAGATATTCAATACACGCAAAAAATTTTCAATTGCCAAAATTGGATGAATCTGAGCAAAAGCAGCAAAATAGATAAAGTGCTACAAAATATACATTCATGAGTCCATACTGACAAAAACAAATGATTCAGCCGGGCGCGGTGGCTCAAGCCTGTAATCCCAGCACTTAGGGAAGCTGAGACAGGAGAATCGCGAGTTCAAAGCCAGCCTCAGCAACAGTGAGGTGCTAAGCAACTCAGTGAGACCCTATCTCTACATAAAACACAAAATAGGGCTGGGGATGTGGCTTAGTGGTTGAGTGCCCCCCTGAATTCAATCCCCAGTACCAAAAGAAAAACAAAAACAAAAACAAATCAAATGATTCAATTAATAAATATATGACAGGAGAGAGACAAAACCTCCTCTAGATCAGTTCTGAATAGATTATGTACATCCGCTGCTTGCATGGAGATGGATCATGACACCTTAAGGTGGGACACATATAGTGCCTTTCTTCTGAAGAATACAGCAAAACCAAAAGGCTTTGGCTCCTATACTTTCCACAAATGTATTCTTAATCTTGTTAGCAGTTTAATAATTTTCCTCTACCAAAATGGCTTAGATTATTACCCATGATTCTGCTGACAGTTCCATTTCTACAAATGTGATTCTTATTTGCCATTTAATTATCTTTTCTTTGATGGAAAGTATTTAAATTCCTCTGGAAAGGTATAACATTGCTAGCAAGGATAACAATATTGAAAAATAATTATTGCAACTGAAAACACATTAATATTGACAATATGTATCAAAAATGGATTGAAATAAAAACAATAACATTTTAGCATAATCTAATCAACATAGCTCTTTTCAGGAAATTTGGAACGTAATGGCTGTTTCCAAGAGTAAATACACAGGTGACAGGGAAGAACATAATGATGTATACTTAGATGGAAACAGGGTGACAAACTCCGTAGAGGTAGTGGAGACATGAAAGACCTGTCTACCTAAAACTACCCTCCATTCAATACTTCTATTGGGATCCAATAACTGCTTCCTCAATGCTATGGAGACTTCCCCTCACTGTCAACAGAAAAGTGGAAATATCTTTGAAAGTTCACTGGTTAGTGAATAATAACACTACTCCCAAGTGCACCAGTGAAGAAAACAGGTAAGGGACCTGCAGGTAATGGACTGTTGGGACTGTCCAACAGAAGCAATGCAAGTCACACATCTAATTTGAAGTTTTCTAGTAGACATTTTAAAGATGTACAAAAATGTAAAATTAATATTTAATTAATTGATTTTCTTGTGATACTGGGGATTCAAACCAGGGATGCTTTACCACTAAGCTACATTCCCATCACTTTTTATTTTTTATTATGAAAGAGGGACTTGCAAAATTGCTGAGGCTCCCCGCCAACATGGTATTTGCTTGCCTCAGCCTCTAATGTCAGAGATTTACAGGTGTATGCCATTGTGCCTGGCAGTAAAATTAATTTTAAGAATAAAAAAATTAATCCAAAATATTCAAGATTATTATATAAACATGTAATTAATATAAAAATTATTGGTAAGATATTATCCATTCTTTTTTGCATACTGTTTGAAATTGTTTCTGATACTCTTAGTCCTGCATTTCTGCTCAAATTAACCACATTTTAAGTATTTGTCATTCTCATGGGTCCATATTAGAAAGTGCTAATCTCACTTGCATTTGTCCAAGTTACTATTAGCTTGTTGATCCTGTGTAAATTGTTTAAAGTTACACTTCATTTCCAGGGATTATGCATACTTTCTAAAACAGTGAAATGGTTGAACACTTAACACTTCAAAGACACTTAGTTCAATCCCCAGTACCAATACTACTAGTGAGAACAATAAAAATCTCAGTGGGCAATTTATTTTATTTATATATATATATATATTTTTAGTTGTAGGTGGACACAGTATCTTTATTTTATTTTTATGTGGTGCTGAGAATCGAACCCAGTGCCTCACGCTTGCTAGGTGAGCGCTCTACCATTGAGCCACAACCCCAGCCCCAGGGCAATTTATTTTTAAATAAATTTTCCTTTATACTAATGACCAATATCAGAAAAGGAAAAGGATGAAAAAGCAAATGATATAAAATATCTATAGGGCTGGGTTTGTGGCTCAGTGGTAGAGCGCTTGCTTGGCATGTATGAGGCACTGGGTTTGATCCTCAGTACCACATAAAAATAAATAAATAAAATAAAGATTTTGTGTCCATCTACAACTAAAAATATTTTTTAAAAAAATCTAAAAACTACATTAAATTTTAAAGTGTGAAATAATGCAAATAACATTTAAAATGTAAACAAAATGATTTTTGCAATATTTTTAACCAATGAAAGTATATGGCTCACTTAGTATAAATAAATAATAAATATTATTCTTAATAAATATTAAAATATAAGACAAAACTAAGGAAATTTAAAGTTTCTTAATATTCTTAAAACTTCTGCATGTTTGGACATATGTTATTATTGCTGAATTATATTTACTATCAGGAGATACTTCATCTAGTTCTACTCTACACAGTATCAATATATTACTCAAAGGAAAGCACAACCTTATACACCAAAGAAAAAGATGTTATGCCCTAATACTCAGTTGTAAAGACGGCTTTTGTTTGTCATAGCTACTTTTCATAACTCATTGAGGGTCAGTCATTTTATCCTCAGTGTCAATAAATGCCTATGTATAGAAAGGAAATATACACACAAATACATACTTAGTATCATGTCTCAAGCCTTTTAGTTTAGTTGTCTCAGGAAGTGTTTGCTTTGGGTTCAGTATCATAGATGGTAGATGTCTGTAGCTGAATTCACAGATTAGAAGCCTGCAATTATATCTATGAAGAGAGTCTCTACTGATACCACTTACAAATTTCATTGACTTGACATAAAATTCCTGAAGTTAGATTTACATTTTTATTAATGTAACACAAAACACAGAATAGCAAATGAATAGAGAATTTTTTTCAAGTATAACTTGGAAAATTTTTGAGATCCCTTTAATAAAAAAATTAGTAAAGAAGACAAGGGTCAATATTTGGATAAACTTGTTAACAAACTTCAGAAAACAATTCTTTGACAAAGAAGGCAAAATATACTATTATAGATTAAATATTTGATTAATATAATTATAGCTGAACTTTAAAAATTTTTTTTGTAGTTGTAGATGAACAGCATGCCTTTATTTGTTTCACTGTTATGTGGTGCTAAGGTTTGAACCCAGTACCTCGCACATGCTAGGAAAGTGCTCTACCACTGAGCCCCAGCCCCAGCCCACAGTTGAACTTCTTAATGTCACAACAATGTACAAGCAAAATACTTCTGTATAAGTGTGTGTAAAGAAATCCCTTAAAATTAATATAGTTATGAATTGACGTCCAATTTTTGGACAATAGAAACAATAATTTATCCTCTTCAATTAATGAATGTTTCTTTTAATATTTATGGATATTCAACTGTATTAACTCAGTAATTTTTAGTTATATCTTTGTTTTCATGCACATATGAACATCTGTTACATCTATAATTTAATTAGTGCTAAGTCGACTGTCCCAATGATTAATATGTGACAACTCAAAAATGAGATCATCTAGAGAATATTTTGCTCTACACAATAGTTTCTGAAAAGCATGAACATGGGTGTGAGCACCCCTCGTCACAGTGCTATTATCAGGGTCAAAAACTGAACTCATCTCTAATTCTATGAATTCCATAGAGCTAAAGTTTCTTTGAGCTTATCTTCAAAATAGCAAAAGGAATAGTCATTGATATTGTAAACATGTCTTTCAGACTAAATTGCTCTAGGCAGATATGAGAGAAAAGACACCTTGTCTCACCAACACTGTCTTCAGAAGTAGGTTCTAGAGTGTTTTTCCTGCAAACAAGAGAAGCTGACCTGTTAGAGGAAGTTGGTGAAAGAATGCCAAAAATAAGATAAACCATTCCAGGAAACAGAACCATGCATGGAATTTCCTGCTTCCCCCCTATCAGTACCAAAGAGAAGAACAGGGATAGGTGTGCTAAATGTTTTCCATTCTTTAAGTACTTGTGGGAGGAAAGTAAATGTTTAAGTAAGTGCTGCAACACATTTAATGATTACTATAATTATATTCACTCATGTATCTCAGCTGTAAAAATACTAAAATAAAATGAAAACTACTCAGAAGTTAAATGTTTACCATTGAATTTATTACAGTGAAATTTTCCCCCTTCTATTCAGCAATAACAGTAAGAGTTTCTTGCCATAGCAAAGAGTTGAAATATACTTGTTTTGATCATCACACTTTATTTTCCTTGGTTCTTATTGGAGAATTTTACTAATATTTGCAAACATCAATTTCCTATAGATATGTGGGAATCAAATACAACCACCTAAAAATCTACAGTTAAGAAACTGTCACAAAATAAAGCAAGATTTACTTGCTCACCTGAGAGTTGTAAGATGTTTCTCAAGAAAGACTACATAATTTATTGCAAAAGGGCAAGGAAAAGATTATTTTTTCAAGTGTACTGACCAACCTCAGCTGTATTCTAGTACTTCAAAAATTGAAGATTCAATCAATGTTTGTTGCATTAAAATAGGGGCAAATCAAAGGCTAATATGGTTGGCTTTTCTTCTAAGTATTCACTCAACTACCATATTTTCAGTTATGTTGAAAAGCAACCCAGTGTTGTAAATAAGACATAGTATCTACCCTTGAGGAGATTGAGTATTTTTATACATGAGAATAATGTAAATAATGCATTAAAAAACAATGAAATTTCATAAAGCTAAACATGAAAACAGTGTTATCTTTCAGTCAACCTTTAGTCTTAATTCAATCAAAGCAATTCAGCCATAAAAAAGAATGAAAATCTGTCATGTACAACAATAGATGGAACATATAGATCATTACGTTAAGCGGAAAAAATAAAAACCTAGAAATAGAAAATTTGTGTTTTAGTTAGATTTTGCATCAATGTGACCAAAATACCTGACAAGAACAATGTAGAGGAGGAAAAGTTTATTTGGAGCTCATGGTTTCAGTGCATACGTGCCCAATACATTGTTCTGGGCCCACGATGAAGCCCACGATGAAGCAGCACAGCATGTAGGAACATCCCAGGAGAAGAAAACTGCTCAGTTCATAGTGGGGTTAGGAAGCAGTGAGCAAGAAAGAGTGAAGATGCCATAGGGAAGATGCATCCTTCCAAGACACATTCTTCCAAGACATCCCTCCAGCCATGCTCCACTTACCTACAGTTACTACACAGTCAGTTAATTCAAACTAGGATGAACAGATTAGGTTACAACTCCCATAATCTAATCATTTTACTTCTGAATATTTTTGCACTAATGGTAGATTTTGGGGTATAACTCATATCCAAAACCACAATATTCTTCCTCAGCCCCAAAAGCACATTTTGTCACAATAGAAAAAAAATGCATTTAGTTCTTTTTCAAGAATCCCATAGTTTTAACAGTGTTAGAAGTTACAGTTCTCATAATCTAATCATTTTCCTCTAAATAATCCTGCATTTCTTTTCTTTGCTTTTTTTTTTTTGAGTGGGGCACTGGGAATTGAACCTTGGGAACATTTGGGGGGACACTGCATATTCAAACTATCACAGTTGGTTTCATAGACATCGTAGGTAGTATGGTGGTTACTAGATGCTGGTAGTAGTGGGGAGAAGGGAAAGTTGGTTGATGTTCACTAAGTTAAGGTTATATAGGACCAAGAAGTTCAAGTGTGCTATTAAACAGTAATTTGACTATAGACAATATACTGTATATTTCAAAAAACTAGAAGAAAACATAAATAAATGAAAATGAAGGAGATAGTTACTTCTAACCTGATTACACAATGTATATCAGTGTCAAAATACCAAATCTTACTCTACAAATATGTAAAATGTTTGTTTTATGTATCAGTGATACAAAAGTTCAAATAAAGATAACTTTTATGAGTTTAAAATAGATAGTTTATACATTAATAAATTTAGAAAATGAAATGACTAAAGATACTGAGATTGATAGCAATAAATTAAGCATGTTTATTTCATATGTTTCCGAAGCTTAGAGTATTTAAAGAAACCAAAAAAGCAGAAAGTAGTTCAACTTAAGTTTTTGTTTGTTTGGTATCAGAGATTGAACCTAGAGTACTTAACCACTGAGTCATATACCCAGCCCTTTTTAATATTTTATTTAAAGACAAGGTCTCACTGAGTTTCCTAGGGCCTTGCTAAGTTTCTGAGGCTGGCCTTGAACTCTTAATCCTCCTGCCTCAGCCTACTGAGCTACTGGGATTACATGCATGTGCCACTGTGCCCAGTGAGTAGCTCAGTTGAAAACCTTTAAAAATTAGGTCAGGAGCTGGAGTTGTAGCTCATTACTAGAGCACTTGCTTAGTATGTGTGAGGCCCTGGGTTTGATCCTCAGCATCACATAAAGATAAATAAATAAAATAAAGGTATTGTGTCCATCTATAATTAAAAATATATATTAAAAAATTAGGTCAAAGAAGGTTTTGATGAAACTTGTCACTAGTTATAGAAAATGAATATAACCCACCTAGGTCATGGGCATATGAGTGTTCAATGCATAAACCATTAAACTTTTGAATGATTGGGAATTATCATGGTAAAATGCTGAGTGAAAAATAAACAAGTCTACATTTTATTTTATTTACCATTCCTGATCAACAGAAAACTAAGGTCAGGGAAGCACTGAAGACTGAAATTAAGAAAAGCATGTAATATCCATTTATATATATAGATATAAATCCATTTATACATACACACATATATGTAATATATATATGTAAATGAACTACACCATTAAATAATTCTAATGTACTAAGGAAAGAAGAAAGGAAGGAAGGAAGCAAGCAAGCTATGGTCAGGACATTGCTTCTGGGCATATTTGCTATCTGGGCTCCTTAGTGGTACAGGCCCATAGACTATGTTCTGCAGTTGATTGGGGTTGCTGGGTAAACTCCCTCCCTGAGCAGGTTGAAGGGTTATGCTCCATGACTTTCTGAACTACTGTCTGGTGACTCTAGCTAGGTAGACAGCTGACTATTCTTCCTAGTGAGACTAGGCCACTGGGTCAGCCACAAGGGTGGACAGAGCTACTGGCTGTGCTCTCTGGTTAGGTCATGCAGCGTACAGGGATGTGGTGTCTCTGCCAAAATCTACGTGCTTATTACTGAGAGCTCCACCTTCTCTCTTTGTTCCTAGATGACCCCAAGTGACCTAGCTCTGTCAGTTTCCTTAGTGATCAATGTGAGAATAGACAGAAGTGAATTTTCTTCTTCACTGGTTGTCCTCCTTAGATTCTCTTTTCCATACTAGAGAAACTATAAGCCTATGGAAACCCTCGTGGCATGGTACTTTTTAGGGGGAAAGGACATTGTGATCAAAGTGAAATCATTTCTCTTACTCTCCTAATGTGACGTTTTTAGAATGTTAGTGGACCTCATGCATTCTTCAGCCTTACCCTGGGATTTTGAAATTTTCACAGAAGCATTCTTGTCTGTGAATGGTTGCCAGTTTGTATTTCTGTGAAGGGATCTATAGGCAGGACCTCTACCAAGCCACCTTGCTGATGCACTCCCTAATGGTTACCTCTTAAAAAGTGGCTATGTTTAAGCATTTGATAGAATAATAATCCAAGAACATTTTGAGTATATATTAATCATATACTTCTATTTTTAAAAATAAGTCCACATGAACCTTTAAATTACACTTAATTTTTACATATGGGAATTGAGAACAATTAGTACAGACATATTGGCAGAACTATACCATGTGAATATTAAGTAAGACAAAGTGTACTAACCAGATCCTGTTCACAGAGAAATGGATATAATTATGAACCATTCAATCTTTAGCCCTGACTCAAGCTTGAAATTGGGGAAATGAGATTTAGTACCAGGGATGGAGCACCAAATATTATTACCAGGATTATCTTGTGAGTAGAGCTAATGCTTTAAATATAATTTTTCTGAGTCTTAAATGGCCATCTGGTAGGAATTATTAATCCATACTTTACATCTGACAATAATTAATAATCACCAAGAGATATAAGTAGCAATTCAATTGTTGTAAATAAAAATAAGAGAAAGAGGGAGAAAATTGAAGTTATTTGAAGAGGAAAGATAAACCTTTTAAAAGTTTAATTCTTACAGAAGAATTTAAAATCTCAGAATTTGAGGGTTTTTTTTAATGCAGAAATCAAAAACTGGTTCCAAATAATTGAGGACAGTAAGAACCCAAGCTACCCAACCCAGGATATGGGTTAGGTAGGGTCAATAACTTTTTGGACTATAAATTAGGGAACCTCATGCATTTGAGAAATTGGAATTACAACATCTAAGAAGAAAAAAAAATTCTGATGAGTAAAATGGGATCTCTACCGAGAGAGAGAGGGGTTATATTCTTGAGTTTTTACACTTCATTTGATATTTTAGTTTCTCAAAAATATTGAAAGATATATACTTAGATTGTTTTACTGGGAACAAAACAGAAACTCAAAGAGGCTGAGTTACTGTCCCAAAGCTACATAGTTCTTTTTTCCAATGCTAAATTCAGTGCAGTCATGTGAATGTATTATAAAGTAAAAACATAAAGGCTTATTCCAGACAGAGAGAAAGCATTAGCATTTATAGAGGTTGGGATGAAGAACTGCCCTAGATTTGATTAATGAAAAGAAGTAATATCAAGATTCTGCCAGTTTTCATTACCACTCAAAAAATATTCGCTCTGTTCAGCAGAGCACCTTCTTCAGCTTGGGACAATATAAAAATAAATTCTGAGTTATATGTGGATGAGATGAGGAGGTGTATGACACTTCTTGAAAAAAATGAAAGAAAGAAGCAAAGGAAATGAGAGCTTGGAGGAGGAATTTCTGGAGAGAATGTAAAATCACCAAGGAAAATGGAAGTAAAAGTCAGGGCCTAAAAGCAGAAATTATAAAGAATTTCTGATTGCATTACAGAGTAGTAACATTTAATATTCCACTTTATATTGTTGCTAATAATCCCTTCTATTACTCCTAAAACAACCTTCAGTAAAAGTCTATTGAAAATAGTTTTGTGTTAGTGAAAATTTGGGGGAAATGAAAGAATGTGAAAAGTGTTCAGGCAGGTTTGACAGAAGACCCCAAACAATCAGCATCTTAAGGGAAAGAAGTAATAGGAAGTGGGAAGCAGGTCAGACTAGATGCATAAGCTCAAGTGATCCCTTGGAATCTCTCCAGTGATATTAGATGGACTTCTCATAGCAGGCAGCAAAAGCATTGGAGGCAACACTATAGAACACTAAAAGAATGCTTCAGAAACATGGAAGATATTAATGTGTAAGCGATGCAATGAAAATATCTGTCCTAAAATCATTCTCAAACTGTTCTGGAAGTGAAATTTTTAAAACATAGGACTGATTTTGCCTACTTTGGGACAGTAGCCTGTTTCTGATGGAGGCTCATTTACCAGTTTGCAGAACTGAGATCTTGAAAGAACTACCTTTATCACAAATATCACATCTCATACAGTTAAATATTTTCAGTCAGAAATTTGTAAATATTCTATAAAGTTCCACAATTCATCATTTAGAAATGGATGCAGAAATAACAACACAGATATGAAGCTGTATTGCTCTTCTGGCCAGAAAAACAAATTCTTAAAAATTCTATCTATGAATACTTCTCAGTATTGCTCATGGAAACCTGGAGGAAAATGAATCTGGGTCTAGAAATCAGAAACTCTTCTGTAATATGCTTTCCAAAAGCTATGACTGTTAAATAAACAGGAGAAAATATGTAAAAATAAAAAGGTTATTGAGCAAGACAGTGGGTGTTTTTTACTGATGAAATCTGTCATTTCAGAACACTCCCAGGGCAAACAAACTTTTGATTGTATTAATGACTCATCCAATAAAATTAATACACTCCTATAAGACACATGGAGCACAGATCCAAAGAACAGATGGTGGAGTATAACTGTGGAATCATACTGACAAACTGCAGATAAAGACCTAATGAAAACTATTAAAAAAAATTCATGTATGAGTCAAACATCTGTTTTTTTATAACTAGTACAATAAGTAACAGAGCAGAAATGGAATTAATTTTATTCCCAAAATAGTCTTTGCACTATTTAAGTTTGTACATTGACCAGATACTTAAAGAACATCTCATATTGCTAAAGATTATTCCTTTATTTAGAAATATTAAATAAATTAAAATAATAAGAACAAAAGCTGGCAACTAATTTTTCTCATCTGTGTATTTCCCAGGTATTCACAATACTATATTCTATACACATTACCCACAAAATTAGAGTTTTGTCTTAATATCACCTTAAAAAGATTTCACCTCTCAGAATGGACCTTACCATTTTTCATGTCATCAATTTATAGGCATCCTTGTCTATTTAGGAATATCAAGTTTGGTTTGTTTGGTCAAAAATAAGTGACAGGTTGTTTAAAAATTCTAAATGAATTCAAAAGAGATTTGTTTTCAAGGGAAAAATAGAAATTTAGAATGACCATTTTTCCTCAATCTTACCTCTTTTCCTAAATTTTTAAAAATGTGTTAATTTATATGAATTTAAAAGCATGAAAAAGAATTTCTCATTAAAATCATTGTTTACCACAACTTAAATAAAATATGGAATGTTTATACAAAAGTATTACCATTTTCTTTGATGAATTAAATCATAAATTTAGGAAGAAAAGTCAGAGTATATTAGGGATATTCATGACTTTGTTATTTTGTTTTTCACATTAGGTACATTAGTCTGGCCCCATAACACCCAGAATCACTATTCTGTAAAAATTTGGGTCAGATATTAAATTGCATAAGGGGCTAAGCATGTGGCTCAGTGGCAAAGCACTTGCCTAGCATACTCAAGGGCCTGGGTTAGATCCCCATATCACACACACAAAGAAACCCTTTCAGCAATGTGGCACACTTATAATTCCAGTGACTTGGGACGCTGAGAAAGGAGGATCTCAAATTTGAGGCCCTAAGCAATTTAAGGAGAACCTGTCTCAAAATTAAAAATAAATAAATAAAAATAAGCAGCACTGGGGATGTAGCTCAGTGGCAGAACTCCCCTGAATTCAATCCCCAGTACCTAAGGAAAAGAAAAAAAAAATAGATATTAAACTGCAATTAAAACATCATCTAGTACAGTTTAAGTCAATTAGGAAAATTCTTTGAGCTTATCAAAAGTTTTTCCATTTTGCTAATGACTAAAATTTAGCTTTTTTCCACATTGCTAATAATTGAAAATAATAATAAATACATTTCATCTGTTAACCAAATGAAATACAATGTTTATATAAAAAATTTGTTTACCAAATGTATTGAATTCTGTTCAATATTTTTCTAATCTATCTCCAATTCACTAAGGTTAATTTTACATATATTTTGGAAATAGAACTTTGAGAGAGATCTAAAAAATTAAAAAATCATGACTAACAGACCTAGATTATTTAGGAAATTGTTTCTTTCAATTTGTGTTCTTTTGGAATCACAAATGTTGAAGAGTAGCTTTTATTATGAATTAACATTTCTCATTCTATTCTATTGGTTGACTTTTTTAAAATTTCATACTACAAATTTTGTACAAACACAATGAGACCACATCATAATAAATAAATAAAGGGAACATGGAGATTGATTTTCTTATCTCAATCCATTCAATATAAATTTCCTCAGAAGTATATGAGATGAATAAATAAAATTAAAGCCAATTTTTCTATACACACTCAGTATAGCTTTACATGAAAAAGAAAAACTGAAGAGTTAATTTCTATGTAAACTGAATGCTTAAATAGCTTAAAAGTTCAATTAGGTTTATATTGAACAGTTGTATTCTGTTGATAATTTTTGAAAGATGTTATAATTTTTTTCTGTATTTTTAAAGAAAGAACAAATCATATTTAGAATAACTATAGTTATATTACTACATTTCTTTTAAATTCAAGTTAAGGAGCTTCATATAGTGAGACTGATTTTAAAAGAAATCATTTGATTAAAAGAATTACCATATTCTTTAAAATTTGGGGAGCAAATATGGATTTTGTATTTAACAACAAAAAATCTTCAAAAATATGTTTTGCATAGATTACTCAATATGAAAATGTTAAATAATTTAACATTAAGAATATTAAAATACTTACTGTAAAGACTAGATGACCAAAAAGAGATGAATTAAAGCTGCTGATCAAGGCTTTATTGGAAATACACACTCTAGGGCTGAACTCTCCCGTCCATCAGAGTGTGTCTGGGAGAGTGGCGCTGCAGTTCAGGCATATAGACAATTTCAAAAGGCCGGGTCAGGAAGGGGAGGGCTTGGGGGCAGGAAGAGAAGGCCAGAGTCTTTCCTGGATAGGTCAGGAAAAATTCGCTGATTGACAGGAGGCGCGTCTACTGGTGACGTCAGCACGTGGCTGGCAGCTCTCTTCTGAGCTGCTCTGATCAGTCCCCCTAATTGGACATCCTGGACCCTGTACCAACCTAACACTTACTATTCCAATTCACAAATACCTTGAAAATGGCTTGCATTTAAAATATCTGAGAAATCTGATGAATATAAATAATACACACTTAAATAACACTAATTCCTACAGAGACGTAAGGCACAATTTTGGTGATTTTGGTAATTATAAAAAGGAAGCCCGGGTATTCAGAACTATGAATAATACTTCAACTTCTCATTGCTAATGTGTCTGACTAATCAATATGGCAGTCATGAATAAAAAAGCAAAGCATCAGTAAGCAAATGCATGGAGGTATTGTGAGGCTCATATGAGGTAATGTATGTGGAAGTACTTAGGAAACTGAAGCAAAGCATAAATGTAAGGTGTTAATCATTATTATGAGGTTCTACCTATATGCCAGAAGAATGGCAGCCAACCTCATTGTAAGACAACATTCTCAGAAGACAAGGAGCATAATACCCTAAAGTGACTCACAGGTAAGTCTTTCATATTTAAAACACTGGGCAAAATAAGCAATGGAGAATAACAACAACAAAACAGTTCTAATAAAAATCTCAAACATCCTAGAAACACTCTCATTGAAAAGAACATGTGCCTTCTTTTTGCCCTAGCACATTGGAAAAATTTTTATTTGTAAAAAATGAAAGAAATCTTTAAAAACATTTAATATTTTCATAAAGTTATAAAAGAATCTTAGATAAAGAGTCAGAAATCTGGATTCTCACCCTGATTTTACTTCTGGTTTACCACATGAATGTAAGGATATGTCACCTCTCCAACCTGTCTTTATATCATAAAAATGTCTAAACTTTATTTCAAAAGGTTTGATATAATAAAACATTTAATCCTGATGAAATATGTTTAAATATTCATATTAAAAATATTTGTTTCAAATTTCCCTTATTCTTATCTTAGGAACTAATGACACCTGAGCCATCATACCCCAATTCTGTTGGCTTATCATCTCCTATTTGCTCACACATAGCGTTACCCCTACACTGCTTCTCCTATTTCTGGAGCTCCTCCTGGGATCTTGATTAGCAGCTTTGTGAACAGATCTGAAACACCACAAGCCCCTAGTAACCAGGCATTTTTCTCATTCTTCTGATCAGGGCACACTTCTGTACTTACAATATAATTTCCAAGCTTTAAATGATCCCCTTATGTCCTCTAATTTTTGTATTTTTACCAACATTAATCTTCTTTTTTTCTTGCTTTTTGTTAACTTTTTCTTTTTAATTAACATGTAATAATCATACACATATTTGGGGTATGGACATACATACCCAGGTAAATAGCAGTTCCATCTCCTTAATCTTCAAGTTCTTCTTTTCTAGGTCTTTATAAAATATATAATAGTTTATTATGAATTATAGTCACTTCACTTTGCTGTAGAATATTTGAATGTGTTCCTCCTATTTAATTGTGTTTGGAACCTATAATCCAACTTGTCTTTATTCTCCCTCTCCATACACAATACCTATGCTCTAGTATTCATATTCTACTATTTTCTACTTTGAGGTCAATATTTAGCTTCCACATATAAGAGAGAACAAACATAATATTTGTCTTTCTGTAAGTGGTATATTTTACTGAATATAATGTCCCCTAGTTTCATCCTACAAATGATAGGATTTCCTTCATTTTTATGGATGAATAATATTACAGTTTTTTGCCCATTCATTCATTCATGGACACTTAGGTTGATTCCATAGCTTGACTAATATGAATAATGTTACAATAAACATGTGAGCACATGTATCTCTTTGATATAATGGTTTCAGTTTCTTTAGGTGTACACACAGTAGTGGAATAACTGGATCATAGCATTGAGTTATATTTTGTATTTTTTTGAGGGACCTGCATACTATTCTGTATTATTCAGTGTATGATAATTCTCTTTTCTACTGGAACATCATTGGGATTTGTTATTTATTTATTGTAATAATAGCTTCTAACTGAGATAAAATGACATCTCATTGTGTTTTGGATTTGTGTTTCCCTGATGCAAGTGATGTTGAGATGTTTTCATATACATGTTGGCCATTCATATTTTTTATTTCTGCATAGAGTGAGATATAGTGGTCAAGTCTCATTCTTTTGCATATGCATGTATACTTTCCCAGCACTAGTTATTGGGGAGGCCATCCTTTCATTCTGATGTTTATTTGTTAATTTATTTTTTCTGGATGATCTTTCCATGGGTGAAAGTGGGGTATTGAAGTCTCCTACTATTATTATATTAGGAGATCTCTCTCCCTTTAGATCTAATAACGTTTGACCATAAAATCAGGTGTTTCAGTATTAGGTGCATAGATATTTAAATTTTTTATGTCTTCTTATTGAATTTATCCTTTGATAATTACACAGTGACATTTTTATTTTCTCTTCAAAGTTTTTGACTTAAAGTTTCTTTAATCTGAAATAAACCTCACTGTTTCTGCTCACTTTTATGTTCTGTTTGTATGCAACACCTTTTTTTTCACCTATTCATTTTCAGTCTCTGTGTTTTTACAGGCAAAGTGAGTTTCCTGAAGGCAGTGTATTGTTGCGTGGTATTGTGTTTATTTCCTTCAGCTAGTCTGTACCTTTTAATTGGAAAATTTAATCTGTTTACATTTAGTCTATTTATTACTGACATAAAGGCTTGCTCACATCATTGTTAATTTTCTTCTTATTCTTTTGAATATCTTTTTGTTCTTTTCTTCTCTGTGGTTTGATGATTTTATCCATTTGTAAGGTTTGATTCTTCATTTTTTCTTTTTTGTATATCTGCTTTTCTAGTGGGTTTTACACTTTCATGGTAGTAGTTACCTTTTTCACTTCTAGATGTATTATTCTTTTGAGCATTTTTTTGTAAGGCTATTCTAGTGATGATGAATTCTGTCAGTCTTTTCTTGTTTTGGAAAGTCTTTATTTTTCCTTTGTTTCCGAAGAATATCTCTTCTGAGTATAGTGTTCTTAGTTGATATTTTTTTTTCTTTCAGAATTTTGAATATATCATCTTATTCCTTTCTAGCCTGTGAGGTTTCTGCTGAGAAATCTGCTGCCAATCTAATGGGGGATTTCTTAAATGAATTGGTACTGTACTCTTTCTGTAGAATTCTCTCTTTGTCTTAAGCTTTTAACAGTGTAATTATAATACATTGTGTAGATAACATTTTTTTGTAGAATTTATTTGGGTTCATTTGGGCCTCAGGGTCTTGATTATCCATGTTTATTCCCAAGGCAAGAGAATTTTTCAGCTATTATTTCATCGAAAAGTTTTCTGAAACTTTTTACTTCCTTTCACCTTCTAGAACTTGAATAGTAGAAAACGTGTTCAATTAATGGTGCCCCATAATTCTAAAAGGCTTTCTTCATACTTTTTTTCTTATTTTCTTTTTTTTTCTGATGGGATTATATCAAGAGATGTATCTTAAAGTTCAGAAATTTTTTCTTCTGCTTGATATAATTAGTTGTTGAGTCTTTCTGGTGTATTTGTGTGTGTGTGTGTGTGATTCTGGAAATCAGACTCGATGCCTCAGGCATGCTAGGCAATTGCTCCTCCACTGAGCTGTATACCCCTAGCCATCCACTGTATTTTTATTTGACTTATTAATTTTTTTACTTCCAAGATTTCTGTTAGAGTGTCAAGATCTTTATCTCTTTATTGAATTTATCATTTGCATCATGGATTGCTTTCTTAATTACATAGAATTGTCTATATATTTTTTGATATCTTATTGAGTTCCCTTAGGACCATTCTCTGGAATTCATTCCCTTTCCTTGGGGTTCTGTTGCTTATTATTGTGCTTCTTTGGAGGCATCATGTTACCTTGATTCTTTATACTTCTTGTATCCTCATTTTGATATTTTTCTATTAGTTGCTTCCACCAATTCAATAGGATGACATTTGCAGTAAAGGCTTTATTTTAAAAATCTATCATTTTGGTAGGCAATGTTGGCTTTGGTGCCAGTTGGTGGAATCTCCCAAAAGCTTCTTCAGCTATAACCATGCCTGTGGGTTACAGTATAAGCAGCAGTGGAGTCATAAAGCTCATTTATCATCACAGGCCACTTAGGGGTGGAGACATTCAAGTGGTCTAGGTGGATTGAGGATGCCCACCGTGTAACCACCTCAGGCAAGTGCTGCACAGTGCACATGTTTAGCAGCAGGAGTACACCTGTCAGTCTCCTTGGGCCGCACAATGGTGGGACTGCTCTAACATGCTGGGGCACATGTGTCAGTCAGCAGCATCAGGGAACTAGAAAGTTTCTATGGACTTGTCAGGGGTGAGGCTAATAAAGCAGACCAGTGTAGCTATTGTTCAGCCTTCCTGCAACGGGTTCGGGACACATGCACAGCATGGGGCACATATGCAAGTCTCTAGGGACTGTGTGGGGCTGGAGTCACTCTAGTGTGACTGAGCAATATGGCACAGCTTGGGCAGTGTATACCTGTTAGTTTCTGCCAAGCCAAGCAGAAGCGGAGCCACCACAGTGGCCCAGCAGGGTGAGTAATAGTTCATGGCAATGGGGACAGGGAATGATTGGTTGCATCTCAAAATTGTACCCTGAAGCTGTTGCTTGGGTGAGGATGGGTACTGTGTGAACTGGGCTTTCCCTCTGGAGCTGTGCAATAGTATGCACTATTCAACAACCCTCCAGATGGCCTCCAGGGCCCATCAGCACTGCAGGATTTAACAGAAGCCAAAACCTCAGATGTTCACAGTGTTAGTGTCGGTCTTTGGGGAATTCATTTACCTTTTCTTCATCATGGAAGGGCTTCCCCAGGTTCAAATTGGGCTGGCAAGGTGATGGGCACTTGATGTAAAGTACTTTTGTTCTGTTCTTTAATCAGACCAAGTCTCTATTTTTTCATTTCCAGTTTTTCTTCATGTTCCAGTTTCATTTCACTTCTATATATTTGAGCATTCTCCCCCAAATATTCTAACTGAACAGTAAATAGCTATTGTGCTTTTTTGGTCCTTCTTTGTGGGTGGGAAATGTGTTCAATGCCTCTAATCAGCCATCTTGCTTCATTCTTCTTGTTTGCTTTTCCTTTAGGATTTGTTATGATTTCCATTTGTTATTATATTAGTAAAGTTTTGCATGTATTTACATTAAAATATAATTACCATGTAGGCTTAGGAACAGAAACTAAACACTATCGTTGACATTTTTTTTATTTTCACTCTCTTCTTGTGACTCATCAGAATGAACTGCCTAGTCAAACTTCAAAGTGCACCTCAAGTTTTACAGCTTTTTGCTACTTCCACTATCCAGTACATGGTATCTCATCTGAATTACCACAATGATCTCCCTCTTTCAATTAATGCTTTCATGAATCCACTCTCAGCCCAGCGGGCAGAAAGATATTTCTAAACATTCATTCCTGTGCTGAAAGTTTTTAGTGGCTTCTCATATCACTTTAAATAAAATATAATTTTTGCAAGTAGCAGAAGGCCCTATACAGTACCAATCTGGCTTAATCCCTCCTACCCCCCACCATATACACACAGAAATGAGACCTTAAGATGGCTACAGTGCCTGTGGACATATATAATACTTTATATAAGTCCACATATAATAACTACGCTGCATTTCTTCTCCCCAGACACATGCACTTGGCTCCAAATGACCTTATCCTTTTTGCTTTTATGCAAGCATGCAAAACTCCTGCCTACCTTTCCTTTATTATGCTGTCTGGAGCTCCCCAGCCACAGGTAGTATAGAGATCCTCTTTAGTTCATTCAACTTTCCCTGATCACATGTAAATGTATTATACATCCTACCTCATGTCATTCTTCAAATCCCTTACCTTATTTTATTTCTCGAGAAGTATTTGTTATTATCTGAAAATAATAACAAAACACATTATTTCTTCCTTGTGTATCATCTGTATTTTTTTATAATACAGGACTTTTTAGGGTAGATGCTTTTTCTCTCTCTTCATCCGTGGCACCCAAAAGCACCTTCTATTTGTTATTATGAATGGGTGCTAATTAAATCTGCCTAAGTATTATGTGAGATAGATGTTGTCACTTTACAGCCATAGAATCCAAAACTGAGACAGGTAAAGAAACATTCCTAGTGTTAGGTTGCTAGTTAGTGGGAGAGCAAGATTAGAATCTGGCACTTGGCTGTAGAGATAGTTCTATTCCTCACAGTGGAATAGTCCTTCCAGGCCCCTCACAAATATTGTTCAAGCTTTTTTTGTGATGTGGAGTTCATTTCCATCTGTACTAATAAAAAAGAAAGGACTTATTTCTAACCCCAATGCAGCCCATTAGATACTGTGCATGATGAATATAGCCTTCTTTTAGTCTCAATCTTGTACTAAATATTTTTCACATACTTGTCTCTAAAGAATTACAGAATGTATTCTAGACATGATTAGCTCATTAATCTTCACGAACCCTGGGAATGGTTAGTAAAATTAAGTATCCTTGCTTTACACCCAAAGAACTGAGAGCCACAGAGATGATTAGCATGATCAAGGTCATGTAGCATGTTTGGAATAAGAACTCAGAGTTCTGTATCTCTTCCTTTAAGATATTCCTACATCTTTATTAGTGGATTTTTCATTTTACTTGATCAAAATTTAAACCAGTAGTGACTATTCCATTTATAAATAAACACCATGAATTGGTATTAAAAACCAAAATGCAAGTTAATTCACACTATTCATTCATTTGATTAATCTCACAAAAGAACTTTGGAGTGGAACTTGATATTTTCCATAGTGTCTTTAATTTTTTTTGCAGCATTAGTATAAGTATTTTACTAGTTACTAGTATAAGGATTTTAATGATAGTTGAGTGATTTCTTTATTTTTATTCCTAAATGTAGTTTCAATAAAATAACAGAAGGATATTAATGTGAATCTTATGATAGCACAATGTTATCACTTGTTAGTTTTGTGTCCCTTCACTGGCCTTTAAATCTCTTAATTTCAGGGTTTTTTTTTTTTTTAAATCTGATAAATGTATGAAATACTAGGTTCTGTCAAAAATTCTCCTGAGTGTTATTGATATTGTGTATTTTCAGACCTGGCATTCAGTCAACTCCTAGTATTAAAATGACACATCCTATGATACTTTAATTAAATCACTTTTACTGTTGTTATTAGAGTAAGAAGCTTGGTTATTTGACATAGATTTAATATAAATTTTCATTTCACCATTTGCCAAAAATGATTAGAAAAGCAGTGATTACAATAATGGATAAATATGTGGGAAATAAAGGTTCAGCTTCCTGGTGAGTAAGCTCCTTTTGATGATTTTATACTAAGTGTGAGCATCCTTTCACTTTCAGTTGTATGCTTGTATAAGACTTGAATCACTTAATGTAGCCAGATAGGAGTTATTATTGATAATAATACTTAGCAATTTACTTCAAATAACCACACTCATGCCAAAGTATAAAATTCATTTTTATTTAATTAATTTTTAATTCTAAGGAACTTTTTTCATTCAGTTTGAACTTATAGGGGTTTGCACCTTGAGATCAAATTTATTCTTAGGAATAGTTGAATAGGAAACAACTCAGGCCAGATTTGAGTTAAGGATGTAGGGAAATATCAATTACTTCTGAGAAGGCCATATGAGATCTCACAGGAATAAGGCACTATCAGAAGCTACACAACACCTGGCACCTTGTGTCTACTTCCATGTGCATGGGTGTGTATGCTTCTGTCTGTGGATTCCATTCATCCTTGTGAATCTAGTATCCTCAGAAAGCCCTCGTGTTTTGCCTCCCTATCACTGTAGTTCTTGAGTGGAATTCTGTTGCTAGGTTATCTAATCTCACCTGACCTCACCATGATCTTTCATTCCCAATACCAAATACCATGTAATGTTGAATACTTGAAGTTACTTTGAATTTATTGGATACTGCTATGAACTGAATGCTTATGTTTCCCCAGAATTCATTTATTGGAGCCCTAATGCCAAATATGATGGTATCAGAAGGTAATACTTTGGGATTTAGTAAGGTTTGTATAATGTCATGCATGCAGAGCCCCCAGGATGGACATAGTGCCCTTATAAGGAGATGAAGAGACCAGAGCATGCTCATTCTTTCTTTGCAATCCATATGAGAATAGTAAGAGGGCAGCTGTCTGTGAACTAGGAGGAGAACCCTCACAAGAAACTAAGGATGCTGTTGGCTAATCTCAGGCTTTTAGCCTCTGGAACCATGAGAAGTAAATGTTTCATCCACCCAGTCTATGGTATTCTGTTATAGCAGCCAAACTAAGACTCAAACATAATCTGATTGCATAAATGCTTGGTTTTTCTCCATGGTGTGAATCAACATTCAGAATGTGGTATTACCTCTAAATGGGTCTTTATTCCAAATGCATTACCATCTCTAAAATGAGTGGTGCAGCAGTGAACAAATAATGATTAGCCCTACTACTGGTGTGCAAAATAACAATTTTACAAATGAAATGAATATTTTATTTACCTGTTTGTTTTGTACCTATTTCTTACAAGACTGTTGTTTAGTACTTTCATAAATAACTGGTCTCTCCAGTTTTCTGCATTTATATGTGAAAAAAAAGATTATTTGATAGCTTGGTATCAAGAGCAAAATCATAACGGTCGAGGTGGACATCTTCATCACATTCTGCATGACCATATTCCAGAATGGGTATACAAAATACTGTGAATAATCTAGTCTGCATAGAAAACTAGGGGCCAGACTAAATATAAATAAATGATTTATAATTGAGATTTTTTAACAATATGAGTTACTATTTTCATTTAATCACTGAAAAGCCACAGATTACTCTATTAATGAAAGTTAGTTTTGTTGTTTTATGTTGTACCTTGTGTGGTTCTGCCAACATGCTGAGGTCCCAGGGGACAAAAGTAAGGGGTCCTCAGGAGGGAGGAAATGGGGTCCCGTGGTATGAGGTATGGGGTGGACGGTCGCGGAGTCAATTCACCCAGACTCCGGAGGCTAGTAAGACTGCTCTGCCGGAACGAGATGCAGAACCCATTTATTCCAGAAAGTGTAACAGCTTATGAATGGTCCTTGGACCAATCATGGCCCCGAGGTTACAACCAATGGGGAACTGCTCTGTATCAGGCACACAGTCCATCAGCATAGGGTGGGGAGAAGGGGAGGGGAGAGTTTGAAGATATGGAGAGTGCTCCTACATATCCCCCTTTTTACTTTTATTTGAAAGATTAGTGGGGCCTGTGTGGCCCATAAGCAAGCATGTTGGCGGGATCTGTGATAATCTCCTCATGGGAGAGAATCATTCCACTGGATTTCCAGACTCCTATATGTTGCATATGAGAAAGGGGGAGAAACAAACAAGATTGTGCCTGTCTTAGGTTGTACCCATTTTTCAGAGCATCTTACCCGCCATTGACTAACCAGCCTGTGTGAACGGGTCCCGAGATGAGTTCATTCCTAAGAGAAGGCGTAATGAGGTTGCATGGGGTTGGAAGTGAAGGAGGTTTGGGGTTAGGGTCAGCAGAAGCTGTGAAGCCTTGTATTTCCAGTGAAGATGGGGTGGGTGAGCTTCTTACATGTTCTTGAGGGCTGCGATCCATATGGCAGGAATTTTCTTGTGTTCCTGTGATTCTTTAACAATATGAACTAAGAGAGCTTGTTTAGTTTCTAGTTTGGTTAATTGTCTTTTTATACATTTGACAAAGAGAAAGACCAGGAGAAGGGTTAGAACCCTGAGACCTATGATAATCCAATTGGATGGATCTAACAGAGCTGATAATTTATTCCACACCTTAAGACTAGAAGACTAGAAGACTAGAAGGGTCAAAGACAACATTAGCATTGGTTTAGGTACTCATGGAAAGGGCTTCTTTCTTCAGGTGGGGAGTTATATTGTCTTCTCAAGAGAGACTTGGATGAATATTCCTGGCTGGGACCCAAAGGGGCTTAGACTCTGTGGGGGGGGGGGACACAAGCATAGCCTCACCCTTGTGTGAGCAGAGGGTCTGGGACCTTCCATTGAAGGGTCAAGGGGTCTTTCCATCATACCAAGGGAATAGGGGTAGGGAAGGTAAATGGACTCCAGTGTCAGATTGCTGCATTGAGGCCTTGTTTGTCAAAAGTGAGATAGTTAAGGGTAAATAATGCATCCGACAATCTCAAAGAAGAGTCCTTTTTGGTAGAATCAAATTTCTGAAGTATCTCCTTTAGAGTGCAATTGGTTCTTTCAATGACTGCTTGTCCCTGGGGGTTACAGGGAATCCCTTTGGTATGGGAAATTCCCCAGGAAGTTAAAAATTCCTTCAATCTGAGGGAGGCATAGGCTGGGCCATTGACTGTATTGATTGACCATGGGATGCCCATGAATAGCTTTGCTTGCTTCAGAGCCTTAATCACATGGGCTGCTTTTCCCCTGCAAGGGGAGTAGCATACACAAGGGAGGAATAGTTGTCAATTATCATATGTACAAATTTAAGTTTCTCAAAGGTAGGGATATGAGTGACATCCATCTGCCAGAGGGAGTTGGTTGTCAGCCCACAGGGGTTGACTCCCTGTGGTTCGAGTGGGCCCAGTGGTAACAATGGGCTGCAAGAGGAGCATGTATGAATCAGATGTTTGCATTGTTGGATTGGAATTTCAGGCAATAGGCAATAAAGACTATCTGCTGAGAGGTGAAACCTCTGGTGTAAGGCTCTAGCTTGTTCTAGAGTGGACATAATGACTTTAGGCTGACTTACAAGTTTGTCAATAGAGGCATTCCCCTTTGATAAGAAGCCAGGCAACCCGGAATGGGAGTAAATGTACATAATATATCATGGTTGTTGTCTAACTTCTAATATAGCCTTTGGGGTAGCCATAGGCTGGTTGACAGGACAGTCTCCAGGTCTAAATGAAGAATAAGCAAAGGAAGAGCAGGCCTTGACAGCATATATGCTATCAGAGACTATGTTAAGGGAAATGGTCTGAAATCTTTCCAGCACCAGGATTAATGCAGTCAATTCAGATACTTGGACAGAATCAGAATGCCTTTGGACAAATTGATAATTTGTTATATTAGATCCCATTATAACATAGCCAAGATGGTGAGTGTTGGCATCTGTGAACACATAAGGGGCCATAGGAATGGGTTTGCTCAAGGGAAAGGCATGAGTGGTCACCATCAATGGAAGATCTTGTAGGGTCTGAAGTAGTTTAGAAGGAGGGAGATGGGAAGACAGTGACCCAGGAAATCCCTACATCATTATTTGGAAGCCTAAAGAAGTTTGTAGGAGGAAGGCAATTTGTTCCTGATGAAAGGGTACAACTATGGTGTTAGGTTACTTATTAAAAATGGATCTACTTTGTTCTCTGAGCCTCATCACTAAGGCTGTAATTTGTGAGGTGAGAAACCTGTCTAGAATGTCAGTGATGTGTTCCATGTTATCAGTCTCCTTTCCTCTGTGTGTGATTAGGTAGTTCATGTCTCTGTTTGTTTCCAACTTACCTCAGAGTTGCTTAGTCTCTTCTTTTTAGATGCTTTTCTATACTCCTATTTTCTCTTTCCCCTCCATTTTTTCATTCATCTGCTATTCTCTGCTATCTATCCATTCTTTTAATTCAGTGATATGTTTGGACTCCATAATTCTAAAGAATAATGTTAGATGTCTCTTAAGTTTTTGAAAGATAAATTTAACATTCTTAGTGTAATCATATGATTTTAAGCCAAAACAATTATTTTTATAAGATTAAATAATATCTAGTAACAAATTGGAAAATCACTGAAAATTTACTTGATATTAAAGTCTTTAATAAAAATTTTATTATTAACCAAAAATTTATATGATACTGAAACATATAATTACACTATCTTATTCTTAAAAGTTTAAATCATCTATTTTAAAAGATAGGTATTAGGAGCTGCAGGGGAAGCTAAGTAAGTGGTAGAGCACTTGTCTAGTATACATGAAATCCTGGGTTCCATCACCAGCACTGAAAAAAAAGCAAACAGATAGGCATTACCAAAACATATGTGTATTGTTTTTTATTTAAGTAATATTTCAAATAGTCAAACTGAGAATACCTTTTTTTCAATTATAAGCTATTTCCTATCCTGTGCAGTGTAGAGATAGCCCATGCTCTTTCTTTTTGTACATATCACTATTTAATATTAGAAAGAAAGCAAATAATGGAATAGAACAAAGGTAAAGCCATGAGCATAATGGGAAGAAGAGAAATCTCCTAGAAAATAGAAGACTTTAACAGGCTACAAGAAAATGAGCGAGGGAAAAAAAAAATGAGGCAAGTCATGAAAGTCAGAGCTAGGTAAGGGAAAGAAAAACTAAAGAATAGAAAAGATCACATGGCAGGCGAGGACACCCAACTCCCTCAGGCCTACTCCATCTATCACCTTGGCACCAATCGCACTCACTGATGCTGTGCTTTTAGTTCCTAGGGACCATGAGTCGTTCAGAGCATGTTCATTGGGCTCTGATAGTGGTGACTTCCCTATTCATGACTGTCAGGCTGGAATGTCTCTTTAATTTTGGCTCTATTTGAATTATTCTGGGCTATTTGCCTTTTCAATGGCCCAAGATGTTCCCAATCCTCTTATGTGGAAGAGAGTTCTAAATACTAGAGACAGTGGCACAGGGGAACAGAAGATGCTCATTTTCCCCAGAGCCAGGACAGAGATGGAGCAGGGGCTCTCTTTAATATAGAGGTATCAGTAGCACATGAGGGGGAAATAAAGAATGAGGTTATTTTGTTTGTTTGTGTTTATTTGTTTTTTTATTTTTATTTTTTATTTTTATTAGGTTCTTGTTTCCACTTTAGTGTCTTAAATTTAGTCCTGTGGATTGCTCCTTATGCCTTTCTTTATACTTCTCCACATCTTTAGCAGGTAGCACACTGGCAGAGTAGTTAAATCAATGTAGTTTTTGTTGTTTTTCCCTCCTGCTATTTCAAGATATCTATAAAAGAGTCACCAATATAAAAATACCACTAATTATAATTTTAGATTCCTTGGGGCAAGACTTCTGGCCTATGTGTCAATCAAGCAGTGCAAATATGAGTTCAGCACACTAATTTTCAAAAATGCTCTATGGTGCATTTGTATTGCTTAATATCTTTCATTGAAAAGGCTCAAATATTCACTAAATCAATACTATCTCATATTCAAATCCTCCTTGGTGAAAAAAAGAAAACAAGGTCAAGACAACTGATTGGTTGTTTTGTTTTGTCTGGGGAAAAGAAGAAGAGCTTTACTCTTTTCCAGCTTGGGAAACTTTTTAATCACCATGCAGAGACTGAGTGAAAAGAATTCTCTGTAAAGACTTAGAACTTTTATTTCAGGACCTAAAACTTATGTTGCCAAATTTAAAAAAAATCAATTTTATATTTAATATTACTATTGTGCAAATCTTGAACAATTGAATCATTATAAAGAGTTGTGTTTTTAAGAACTGGAATACTTTTTATTCCATGATTTTAATTTGTTTTATTCAAAAAATGCAACATATATGTAATTTTAGGGATTGGTATGTTTCTCTACCTACATGGTCAGACACTTCTCTCTCTTTATTTCACACACATACATATATTCTTGCACCAATCCATTCACTGATATGGATTTATTATATGACAAGAATTAGTCTTGGCACTGGGAATACCACAAACAACCCAAACAGAATCCCTGCTAGTAGGGATCTTCTATATTTTTAAGTAATTGCTCATGAAGCTTATGCATAACTGTATTAAAGAAACAACAAGTTTTGAGAAAGATAATATGGGAGATAGTTTCCTCATTGATAAATTTCTTTGACCATAATTCACTCACACTGGGAGGATGTATTGGGTCACAGTCTCCTGCTCTCATTTGCCTCTACATACAGTGAGTGTCCTGTGCTCCTGGCCTTCCTTTTAACACACCCCTTCCATACACTCAATAGAGGTTTTGGATGTACTGGATCACAATTAGCTCCATTGCCATAGTTGCCAGAATACATGAAGCCATGGATCATGGCTAGATCCTCAACTTCATGATATTAAAAGCAGAAAGATAAGAAAGATTTGGATAAAAGAAAAGGAAAGAGAAAGGAAGAAAATGCAGACAGTGCAATGATACTAAATGCCCATTCCCTCTAAGAGCCAAAAGGAATGAATTGAAGTTTACTTTTGGGGCTATTCATATACATGATTGAATACCAAGAGATGTTTTCTTAGTTATAAGTTTCTCCTACACCTGTTTGACAGGATGTGAAATTCCTTCAATGGAGGGATGACAGATGCCAATGCCCACAGGCCCAGGAAGGAAATGTAAACAAGAGCTGCAGGCTTGGAGTAAAGCAAGTGCTAGTGGTGTTTATTGTAGGATGTAGAAAACACCTGTCCCAGTACAGGATGCAGCTGTTTCTCAGGTCCTTCTGATCATTGCCTTTCAAATAATGGGACCCACTTTCTTAACTTTCTAAGAGTAGTGCTGCAAATGGGCCTAATCCAACTTGGACTTACACAACTCAGGTTCTTCTAGACAAGAGTCTCTGCCAAAGAAATCTGAGGTGATGAAGGTTAGCCTCACCCACAAACTCACTACTGTATTATAAGGAAAGCAACTTTCAGAACAACATTCTCTCTCTCTCTCTCTCTCTCTCTCACACACACACACACACACACACACATATGTTGGGGAAAACAAAGAAGCATATATATTAAATAATTTGTATAGAAGCCTCACTCTGGCCCATTCAGGAGATCTGACCACAACCTTCAGACAGGTTTACTCAAGCATAAGCTATCAGATTCTGAGAGGCTTGCTATGCTGTCTTGTCAGCATTGTACCTCAAAATGGCCATCCAAAGGACAGATTAGAGGCCAACCTGGAGTGTCAGCCCAGTAGGGTGCAGAATGCTTATTCTGGTATGATCCATAATTTCTGCAGGATTTGAAACACACCTAAGCAGCTAATGCACACACCAAGCTGAGCATCTCTAATTTCATGACTGAAACCCATTCTAACATTCACTGGAGCTAACTAGAAAGACCAAAGTTTCATCAATAAAATCCATTTGGACAGCAACCATAAAGAGGACTTAAAACAGCTGCCTGAGTATGTGGCCCTTTCTTCATATTACTAGCTTCAGTCAACTACTTAGAATTAAAATGAATATTAAGTGCAGATATGGAGCATGACTAATCACACTGAAGCAGTTTTAATTATAGACGTTTTACCAAAAAGGAAGTTCATATATTTTTAAGATCTCTTTATTTTTTAAATATTAACAACTAATTCAAATTATTTTAAAAATATTTCCCAATATTTTGGTCAAAGGGCAAAACATTCCAATTGGGACAAATGAGTCCAAGACATCTATTTTATGACATGGGGACTACAGTTCACAATATATGGTGTTCTTTAAGAATGTAAGAAAATAAGCCAGGTGCGGTGGCATATGCCTGTAATCCCAGCACTTTGGGAGGCTGAGACAGGAGAATCACAAGTTCAAAGGCAGTTTCAGCAACCACAAGGCCCTAAGCGACTCAGTGCGACCTTGTCTCTAAATAAAACACAAAATAGGACTAGGATGGTGGCTCAGAGGTCGAGTACCCCTGAGTTCAATCCCTAGTACCCCTGAGTTCACCCCCCAAAAATGTAAGAAAACATATTTTCATGAGTTAGGGGTATAGTTAGGAATAGAGTTCATACTTAGCATGTTCAAGTCCCTGGGTTTTAGCACCAAAAAAAAAAAAGAAAAAAGAAATAAATAAATAGAAAAAGAAAAAGAATCTTAAGTCTCTAACACACACACACACACACGCATGCAAAATAAAACTATGTGATTATATGAGGTTTTTAAATCTATTTTCTGTTGCTATAATGAAGTACCTAAAATGGAATAATTTACAAAAGTTTAAATATTTTTTACTTAGTATTAAATAGTTAGAAAATGCTATTAAGAGATTTAATATAGAATGAATAACTTTTAGTCTAAATGTAAATGACCACTAGCTTTTTTCTGCTTGAGGAGGTACATTTAAAGAATGAGAAGAGAATGGACTAGAGGATATTCTGATATAAAGAATTCTAGAAAAGCATCAAAGACCCCAGTAACTAAACTGACAACTTTCACAGTTGTGCAGCCAGTTATTCCACCCCTCCTCCTGTGTGTGTGTGTGTGTGTGTGTGTGTGTGTGTGTGTAGTTGATGTAGCCTCACATTTACTCTGAAATTAGGACTGTTGGCACAACCTGATTTATGACCAAAGGAGAATAAATGAAACAAGTGGTAAAGACACCTTTGAACTATTTTATAGTATGAATTTGAAGTATCTTCTGTACTGAAGGAAAAGAATAATTTTTTTTCTCACTGCCAACTCTTTTTAGGGGAGAAAGACTATTTCTTTTAAATAGAGATTAATGGAGGTTTCCTTGATCGTAGACAGTCTTCCCTTAAGGTCTCATCAGTACAGCTATTAGATGGCCAACGGATAATACAATTAGCACAGTTGATAAACAAGCTTCCTCCTAGAAACTGTTTGATTAGGTGCCTTTATCACTAGACTTAGAATGAGAGCCCTGGAAGCCTGGCAGGGACTGGGGCAGTGATTCATCAGGTCATACAGTTCTTACAGAAGTTCAATACCATAAATTGTCTTTAGTACCCTATCCTGGCTGAGTTTTAATTACAATAGGGCATGTTAATTTAATCAGTGTTTTCAAGTCCATGCAGATACAGAGCTAAGGTTTCATCTAGAAATATTCTGTCTAATCTAATTTGTGTCCATACACTCTTATGATAAATTGCTAATGAGATTTCTTAATACTAGAATTACTTATGTTGGCTGTTTGGAATATTTGTTTTAATAGTACAATGATAAAAGTCTTGTCATTTCTTTTCATTCAGTGTCAGTTAATATTATAGATCTGTAGCATTCATTTACTCTTTCTGGACCTACATCTAATAGTATACCTCTTATTCCATGTTACCCTGTCAAATGCCTCTATTTTACAATGGTAAGACATCCATTCAGAAGAAAGAAGTGCTAATACTCCTACTGACTTTTTAAATTTTTATTCACTTATACAATAGTATATATTAATTGGGTTCAATGTGATTTTTACACATATACATATAGATTGCACTGATCAAATCCAACTTTTCATTTTCCACCCTTTCATCTCTAAGAATCACCATTTTACTTTCAAGTACATGATTTTTTAGTTTCCACATATGAAAGAGAGTATGTGATACTTGTCTTTCTGTGCCTGACTTATTTTACTAAACATAATGTCCTCCAGTTCCATCAATTTTCCTACAAATGACAGGATTTTATTCTTCTTTATGATCAAAGAATGTGTCATTGTGTATACATACCACATCTTATCCAATTATCTGTTGATGAGTATCTATGCTGATTTCTTAGCAACTGTGAATAGTGCTGTAATAAACACGGGCATGTGGGTGTCTCCAGTATGCTGATTTCATTTCCTTTGAATATATACTCAGAAGTACTTTAAGTTAATCATAAAGTAGATCTATTTTCAATTTTTTGAGGAACTACCATAAATGGCTCTACTTATTTACATTCTCACTAACAATATATAAGTTCCTTTCTTTCTACATCCTCAACAGAATTTGTTTGTTTGTTTTTATAATACCCATTTTAACTGGGGTAACATGGTATCTCATTATAGTTTTGATCTGCTTTTTTCTGATCATTGGTAATATTGAACATTTTTCATATATTTTTGACCATTTATATTTCTTCTTTTAAGAAATGTGTACTCAGATCATTTGCCCAGTTTCAAATTAGGTTACTTGGTTTTTGTTGTTCTTTTTAGTTCCTTATATATTCTGAATATTAAGCCTCTGTCAGATGAATAGTTGGCAAATATTTTCTTCCCTTCTGTCAGTTGTATCTTCACTATGTTGATTGTTTTCTGTACTGTGAAGAAGCTTTTCAGTTTGATGTAATCCCATTTATCAAGTTTTTCTTTTGTTTCCTATGCTTTTGGGGTCTAATTCAGCAAATCATTGCCTGTACTGATATTGTAAACTATTTCGCATATGATTTCCTCTAGTAGTTTCAGAATTTCAGGGCTTACTTTTAGGTCTTTGCTTCATCTTGCATTGATTTTTGTACAAGGTGAAAGCTAGGCATTAAGTTTCATTCTTCTGCATGTCCTACTGACTCTTCATAAAGGATGTTCAATGTCTGGTTTCTTTTCATAATTGATAACTCTACTTGTCAGTATTTCATAGTTTAATTTCAGTTGCTCTGGTCTGAGATGAGAGAAATATAAGAAATCTGATGTTTTAGTTAGCTTTGTGTCACTGTAACCAAAATACCTGACAAGAGCAACTTAGAAGAGGGAAAGTTTATTTGAGGCTCATAGTTTCAGGGGCCTCAATGCATAGAAAGTCAACTCCATTGCTGTAGGCCTAAGGTGAGGCAGCAAATCATGGTGGAAAGGCTCAGCGGAGGAAAACTGCTCAGCTAATGGTGGGGTCAGGAAGTGGAGAGCAAGAGAAGGAGAAGTTGCCACAGGAAAGATGTTCCTTCTAGGACATGTTTCCAGTGACCCACCTCCTCTAGCCATGCCCCACCTGCCTACACTTACCATACAGTCAATCCATTCACACTAGAATGGAGTGTTAGGGTTTCCTGTAATCTAATCATTTTGCCTCTGAATATTCCTGTATTAATGGGTGCTTTGAGGGGATGCCTCATATCCAAACCATTGCATATGGCTAGCCAGACAGATGGTGGCTTTATAAGTTAGAAAAATAGATGGTCCTCAGTATGATGTGAATTTCAAATCCTGGGAAGACTCATTCCACAAACTTGTCTCTATTTATGAAGTTCCTTTCACTGGTCACCTTACTTAATGTAACTTAAAACTGAAAAACTCTCAGCTCCCATATTTTTGCATTTCTGTGCTTCAAGACTTTCTGAAAACTTGGATTTCAACCTGTCCAATATTCAAAAAGCTTTAAATGTAAGTATCCTAAGGGAAAGATATCAGCCATTACCACCTTAAATTAGTTTCATGAGAAGGTAGAATGAAGTCAGGAGGAGAGAAATGAAGATTACTTTGCAGTTAAGAATTAGTTGACTTTTATCTAGGATTTAAAGGCTCAGGGAAACCAGAAGTCCCTTGTCCTTCACTCATTCTGAAATTAGAATAAGACTTCCTTATTTAAAGGAGGTATTTATAAGCAGACAAGAGGTAAAACCTGCATGCTGTAGGGGAGATGGTCTGAAGATGAGAGGCCTGCAATAAGAAAACTGGGAGAACAAGTTAGCTATTCAGAAACTCTTACTCTAATTGTGAATCCAATGAGATGACTTTTCAGATAATTCAGGTACTATATGGAATAAGGATTTGAAAATTCTCCATAAAATTTAATAAGTCAACTTTTATGTGAAACATCATTTAACTATTTTTCTTTCTTGGGATGGAGGCTAGAGGAATTTCATTGCATTGTCAGTAGAAATGAACTCTTCCAGTGCTCCTTTAAATCCTATTAAGTGCTACATATGGTCTAATAAATCTATTTTCATCAGAAAAAAACAATAAATGGGCAAATTACAAGATAATGTGTTTTTAGATCTCCTCTAACAGCCATTTGCTAAGATTTCATGTTATTTCTTCAGCGTCTATTTTTAGGATGCTCTTTAGTGAATCAGACTAAGTACCAGCTTGATTTCACAGTCTAGGTCATGTAATCACAGATTTGGAGGAGAGGAGTCGGCCTCTAGCCCACAGAAAGGTCCATTGCTACAACTTCTCTGTACTTTTGTTATACGTAAATAGTCTCTATTGAAAGAGTCAGAGTTTGTTTTGTTTTGTCTTGTTTTTAAAATACTTAATGGTTTTTGCCTCCTGCTTTCATTGGAAATAGCTAAATATCACATCTCAAGCTAACCAGGAATTCTCTTTGGCCTTTTCATATTCTTCATCTTTTACATCCTAGCAGTTGCCAACTCAGTATAATCCCATCATTATTTTCATCTCATAATTTATCACTACTGTGTTTAAGAAACAGGCTTTCCAGTGTCAACCAAAAATAAGTATTTGCATGAATAAATCCTTAAAAATTATATATATACATATCTATAGATGTAGATAGATAGATATCTATATCTATCTATCTACATCTATAGATATATCTATATTTATACATCTATATCTATATATAGATATAGATAGATACATATATATATATAACATACTCTTGGAGTTATATGGATAGCTTCATCCTGCCACAAACCTAGCATTCCAGGCATACTAGAAGACTTCCTGCTACTGCTATTGGCTCCTTCAAACTTTGACAACTTCTTTTTCCTGTGTATGGAAATCCATCTTATCTGAATATTGAAGTTATACTCAAATCTTAAGACTCAAGACATTTTATTAAATATTTCAATTAACAAAAGTATTTGTGTGCCTACTGCATGCACTAGGCTTAGTGCTGAGTGCAAACATACTCCCTTGTACAGTCATCTCTACAGTCCCACATCAGAACTAAGAATTAGTGAGTGCTCCATGAGAAAACAAGATATAGCACACAACTCCCTTCCAGTACTCATTTCACCTCATGTTAGATTTACCTGCTTAAATAAATACTTGTCTCCTTTATTGTACTGCCTTCAGAAGATCACAGTATTCATTTACACTATTCAACATTTTGAAATTTAAAGCACTTCATGATGAATGAATTTTCCTGCATGCAAAATGTGAAGATTCAGTCTCTTAATTAGTAAGATCCCTTTTATCTTATGCATATAAAACAGATCAGTATGACTTTATAGATATTCAACATGTTAAGTTACATTTTTTGTTTTCAACATTTTTCTTCTCTTCCTTTTTACATGGCAAAGAGGTTGCCTTCCCAAATCAAGTTCTATCTTCCATTTCCAGAAGTTAATATTTTTTTTCTCTTTATTGATTATAACACTGGTTAGTCAGCATAAGTCCCTAATATCTGAAACACAGCAATATAAGGTTTTTATTACTTTGACTAAAAAATAGGTCAACTACAAAACTCAAAAGGAGAAATTACTTTGATGAAAAAGTAAGACAATGTTCAATAATATTATTATGGTTTCAAATCCTATTAAATGAAAGTCTTCTCTAAGTGTTTATTGAAAAATGATGGACATAAGATAAGGAGATTGGAGAACAATTAGATGGGAGGCTGGAAAGTGTTGGAATTTTGCTACCTTCCTCCTAAAAGTTGAAAAACAACTGTCAAAGTTGACAGGTCATTGAAACAGGCAGATTTGAGAAAGTAATAACCTTTATGAAAATGAGCAAACTACTTTTATAAATAGTTTTAAAGTTGAAGATAAAGAATATGAAGGATAAATAAAGATTGGACTTGGCATAAACCTTGAAATTTCCTTCCTTCCATCTAAGGTAGGGGTCCTATACTCTATCAGCAACAGAGGCCACCCCACCTTCTTGATTCTTAGTGTCTCTATCTGCGCATAATAGTAGGATTGGAAGATCTATCTCCAGATTCTTTTTATTTCCATAGTGTAAGAATGTCACTAAAATGCCAGTTGGACTGGATCATTTCCTTCTCTTATTTCAAAGCTATAGTCTTATTCACATGAGTGCCACTCAAGTGCAGTTCATTCAACCAAGAGCTATGAAATGAGCTGAGCACCTCTAGCAGTCATGATGCACTACCCATATTCTCTGCAACCTCAAGTCAGACTCCAGTTTTACAGAGTGCTTTTTTTTGGCACTTAAATATAAGAAGCAAAGTGGTGATTCTTATTTTAAAGGAAGCATGTTTGTAATCTTAAAAATCTTATTGTACAATTTAGCATATATACATAAACATAAATTCATCTCAATGTACAGCACCTAATTTATGGGTAAACATACCATATGAAAGATCCCAATATTTCCTGTTTAGTGGAATATTTTACATATTGATATATTTTATTGTTTTTTAATTGCTCAGTTATAATTTGGAATAGAAGATGATTTGGAAAACATCCAGCATCTTAATGGAAATAAATACCAGAGTTATGCCTACAGGGATCATTTCATATTGAGAAAGACAGAGAGAAAGGAATGAAAGGGAAGAAGACTGTAGCTTCTTAAGCAGGTCTGCCATTATCTTTATTCCAACATAATTTTGAAAAGCACTAACAGTTGTGCTTTGTTATTCCGCACAACAATTTCTTTGCAATTTTATGTAATATTTTGATTTTTATCTTCAGAGAGTGAAAATAAAAAAACAAGGGTGGCATTGGTGAAAATACTTCAATTTTTTTTTATATTATGTATCTTTGAAAGAAAAGAAATGAAAATGCTTACAAAATCTGTTCAGGCAGCTAAATCCATGTACATGAGAACACACAAGAAAAACAGGGCTATGATTCCAACCTGTGGTTTAGCATGCAGGATTTCATAAGGTTATTAACTATACCGCAATATCTATTAAGTATTGACCTTTGCCACAGAAACTTGGCATGAACTGTTGTCTTCAGGAAGCAGACAGAGCAAGACAGCCTATGGTTCCTGTTAGATTTATATGGAATATTGAGCTGATCAACCCATCTTTGTGATAGCTGTCCAAATATAGGCTTTGGGAAAACACAATAAATTATCTTAAAAGGGAAAGGTTAAATGATATTAATTAAGTGGCCTAAAAATTTAATTTCAATTAAACCATTCCTAATGAACTTCCTGCGGGATTTACCAGGTCTCTTTATTTACCATATTATTCTAAGAAAACCAGGAAAATATCATAATGATACAGGAAACACCAAACATATTAAAGAAAGTCATATGCTTTGATGATAGTTTATATATTGTACAATATTTCTGCTTTAAGTTCTTCAGCATAAACTTGGCATCTACCTAGCATGTACTACACTCAACAATGGTCTATGGTAAAATACATATAAAATCGTTCTATTCTTAAAAATGCCAGAAGGACTGGCATTATTATCCCCATTTTTTAATACAAGGACATTGAAACTTGCAGAAGGAAATAACGTGTCACAAGTCACACTGCCTCCCAGTGACTTTACCTGGAATCTCTCTCTTAACATCCTACTCTCATGTAGTCTCTGGTCCCATTGGAAGCCAGTGCCTCATTCTTTTCAAACCTTGCTTCTCACTATGATAAATTACTCTAGTTCCTTGAACAAACAATATCTTCAAAAGTTTATCACTATAATTCTCTCCCTCTTGGCCTTAGTTATCTTTGAAAATGCAGGGCAAATGGTACCTTCTCCCACAAGATATTTTCTTCTTTTTAAAAAAATTCTTTTTAGTTGTTGATAGATTTTTATTTTATTCATCTATTATTTATATGTGGTGCTGAGGTGCCTCACGCATGCTAGGCAAGCACTCTACCATTACAGCCCCAACCCAGAAGATATTTTCTTGACTCTAGTTTTCTTGATTCCTCTTCCCATAATACATCATGTTCTCTGTTACAGAACCTATCAACTGAATTATAAATTGTATATTTTTTAATCTCCTCTGAGGTAAAATGTATTGTCCTCTCTGGACCAAATTTGTATTTCCTCTATTGTATAATGCCACTGATTAATAAATTCACTTGAAAGCTAAATCTAGCTTTTAGGATAAAAAAGAAACATCATATAATATGTACATATGAGTTTTAGTAGGAGTACTTCAGAAACTAAAACATATGGATATGTCCATCCCACCAAAGAGGAGACATAACACCACAGCGCAAGTTCATAGTAACATTGCTTTATTGAAGGAATAAATGAAAGTATATAAAAATGAATTAGGTTTTCCTTTAACTTGTAATTGTTGTAATAATCTTGAATAATCCTTCAATATGAAATAATACCAGATAGATTTTTCTCCATATATTGCAGGTTTTAACCAATATACTACCAATATTTATTCAATTTTCTCTTATTACTCTGAAGTATAATAGAATGTTATAATAGAATATACCAAGCATCTAGACATTAAAAGAAAGATTAAATGAAGAAGAATTAAATACCTAACTAGATCTCCGGAAACAAGGCATATCTTAGTGATTCCTAGGTTAGTTTATCTCAAAGGCTATGTGTGACTTATAAAAATGCTACAGGAAATTGGTTCTTAACTGCATCAGCAAGCCTACTTACAGACATGTTTAGATGCTTCATTATCTGTCAACTTCCTAGAAGCAGAAAAAGTTTCAAGTTTATAAGTATTTTTGTGAAAACTCTCCATATTCTAGGAAAATATGACCAAATTGGTGGAAGCCAATATTCAAAGACAATATTCAAAAAGAGTTACCCATAATGATAAATGTTCAGCAATGTGCTACATCAATTACATTGGCATAACTGAGTCATCTTCCTCTAACTCCTGAAAATGAAGAGATATTGGCAGTAACTGGAATGACTCATAACCACAATAACACATTTCATAAACATCCTCAAGAGCTTGAGCCACAATTCATCAGATAACGGCTATTACCCTGTAAACCAAGAACCCTTCAGAACAAAGAAACCAGATTGTAAAAGGAAGCTAAATTATCCAACCCCTTCCTGGTCAATTCATAATTGTTTACAAGTATCACTTTGGCTGTTTAATTAATCATTGCTGTAGTTCCAAGATGAGTCTTTCAATTTTCAATATCAAATTGAAAAATCTTAACATTTTATTTTATTTTATTCTTTTCTGAAATACCCTTTAAAAGGTCCTTCCTATTGGCTTAACATTGTAACATTGTGTTGATTTATATATATTCCTTGGGTTTATATGCCTTAAATATTTTAAGATATTTGTCTACACCTGGTATAAGAGTTTTTCACTTCAACATGAACATATTCAAATTCAAAATAATGTTCTAGAATCCAATGATGTTATTGCAATTATCATAGTTAGCTGAGATGAATCAAAACCTCTGTTTAATGCATCAAATACATAGTCATCCAAATTATACAGATGATTATGTGCTTCCAAACGTTTGAAATCAGAGCACTTTGTAATGAGACCACTTTTTTTTCCTGGTTTTACTGGATGTAGGAAGTTTTTAATTGAGAAGAATAAAACTGCAATAAATAAAATGAACTGCTAGAAGTTCTATACAAATAGTTCATGTTCATTTCTAGTTTATAAAAATTTTAAAATATGAAGTTGAAGCATAGCACATATTAGTAAAATAATCAAGTTTATAAATGAAACCTATTCAGGTTGTGAAATGGTTATGATAGAATCAATATACAAGTTAGTAACAATATTAATTCATTCATGTGGGCTTATTCACAATTATTCTATTTGCTCTTCTAAATCGACCAAGCATTGTACCATAGGAGTTCCATCTGTGTAGACTGTATCGATGATTTCCTTTACCTTAGGGCTTCCAGTTGCATTGAGCTAGGCCTAGACACTGGCAGATCAGAAGATGGAGTGAGAACATGGTAGCTTGAATAATGGCCTTAAAAGATGTCTGCATCTAAATCCCTAAAACTTATGAATATGGTGCCTTACTTTGCAGATGTGATTAAATTAAGGATATTTGTGAAGGGAAGATGATTCTGTATTATCACAGTGGGCTCAATGTGGTCATAAAGTTATTCATGAGTCAGAAAGAATGAAAGTGAAGGTGATGTAAAGATGGATTCAGAAAATCAGAAAGAGATATGAAGATGCCACAGAGGAACATAATCCTGCAAATGCATAATTTTAGCCTAATGAGAGCTATGTAGAGTTTTTCACCTCCAGAGCTGTAAGATAAATTTATGTTGCTGTAAGCCACTAAGAGGAGGTTTGTCACACCACTACCAGAAAATCCATATGTAGAGTGAAAGCAGATGTGTTTCACTCAGCTCTTTTCCTGTAGGTTTGACATCAGCTGAATGTATTCCTCTGCTGAAGGCCACAGCATGGGTAAAATGGTTCTTTCTGCAACTCTACCTTCTCTAAAATCCAGTAATCACCCCATACTTTCATTTTCAGACCTCTGGACCATTCTACACATCCCTTGTTTGTTTCTTTAAACTCCAACCAAACTTACGTAATAAAATATCTGATTTCCCAGGTTGGGAGTGTGACATGTTACCTGCTGAGGCTCTGAGACCTTGCAACCTGCAACTAGATTTTGACTACTTATTGAGATTTAATTCTACCAACTATTACCTGGCACACTTTATTTATTTCTGAATTGTATAACATTTTTCATGTGATAACTTATTCATCTGTTGAAATGCAATCATTTAGCATGCATTTATTGATTGTTAGTTGTGTGCCAACCTTTATGCATACAATGTTGAGCAAAAATAGGCAAGGAATTACCTTGTACATCTTGCAATTTATGGGGAAAAGCAGGCATTAATGAATGGATGACAAGTAAATGTACTGTTTACTTGTGAAGAGGTGAAGGATAAAGAAGAGGAAGAGGAAAAGGAAAATCCACATCAGGCAAGAAGAAAGCATGTATGAGTAGTCGGGCGCGGTGGCTCACGCCTGTAATCCCAGCACTTAGGGAGGCTGAGACAGGAGAATCAAGAGTTCAAAGCCAGCCTCAGCAACGGCGAGGCGCTAAGCGACTCAGTGAGACCCTGTCTCTACATAAAACACAAAATAGGGCTGGGGATGTGGCTCAGTGATCGAGTACCCCTGAGTTCAACCTCCAGTACCTACAAAAAAAAAAAAAAAAAAAGAAAGCATGTATGAGAGGCTTATAGCAGGAAGAATATAGTAGCAGGACCTGAAAATGAGCAAACAAACAAAACAGCAGTAGTCAGCACAGAGAGTGAAGCAAAGATAAGTCAGGGAAGTATGAAGAGGCCAGATCATCAAGGTTGGTTTTAAAGTGTTTTCTTGTAAGTGGATAAGATACCACATCATGCAAATAAAACAGAGTACCATGAGCTATAATTGTAGTGACACAGATGACATAGACACAGAGTGATGGGGTTAGTTTCAACTGATGTTTAGAAAAAGTAGTTGCTAAGATTAGCATAGGCTCTGTATGAGACGAGATTGAAAAAAGGAGATGCATGGAATGATGTCATTCACAAAGAGAAAATATTGGAAGGAGGCTAGTTTTGAATGGGAGATGCATGGAGTGATACCATTCACAACGATAGAAAATGGAGGAAGTAGGCTAGATTTGAATAGGAAGATCATCTGTTCATTTTATGTGCCTTTAATTTGCACGACCTATTTAGCTCATGTGGATTTATGGCTTGGATAAGAGATCAGGTTCAGAGATACCAACTGTGTGAATTTCCTCACATAAGTAGTAAATGAAACCAGAAGAATGAAGAATATTCAAAGGCTGTATGATGAGAGGGTTTCACGTTGTACCTGTTGAAACTACAACATTTAATTTTGAAGTAAATAAGGCAATTCTCCTAAGGAGTTGAGGAAGTGTGGGCACAGAAGTAGGACAAAAATTAAGGAAATTACAGTGTTATGGGATTCATGGGAAGAGAAGGTTATAAATTTGCCTGTCCTTCTGGAATTGTGATTCATCAGAGGTAAGTTGTGCCATTCTTGCTCCAGCTATGTAGACATTGGCAGAGGGGTATGCACATAGAAAATATTAAGAATGATTTGCAAATACACATGTTGCTCTATCTTTTTACACTGAGATTGGTGCCACGCAGGAATGCTTTATCCTGATAGTATTAGTCAGGTATATACATGGTAAGCTTTCTTGTTTTCTTTAGTAGTTGTTTCTCAAAGAGTCAAAAATAAAATATGTTTAAACAATATGAAATATTTTCCAAAATTTACATCTATCAAGCCACTAAATTAAATAATCATTTCTTCTTCTAAATAACTTGTTGTTCTCTAAAATAGCAATAGCAATGGTATGTTTATGTCCCTCCAAAATTCACATTTTGAAATTCTAATCCCCAATGTGATGAGATTAAGAGGTGGAGCTTTGGGGATGTAATTAGCTCTCCTCAATGGGATTAGCTTCTTTATAAAAGAAACTGCAGAGAGCTTTCTCACACTCTTTTCACCATATGAGAATATGAGAAGTCAGCATTCTGCAACCCAGAACCCAACTGTGCTGACTTCCTGACCTAACTTCCAACCCCAGAACTATGAGAAATAAATGTCTCTTGTTTAGAAATATGAACTGACAGGGGCACTTTAATAATGGTCAAAAACTTCCATCACCATTCCAGAATTTGGAACAAGCTAAGCTGCAGTAGGGCAGTCTATCTTTATGTTTCTTAAATGTATGCTTTAAAATTGCTCTAGGTTCCAACTATTAGATGAGGTCTTACTCTACAATGCTAATGTTTTAGCTGTGTCTCTGAATATACTCTCTCTCCTTTCTCTCTGTCTCTTTCTTTCTCTCTATACATGCATATATATACACATATGTGTGTATATATATGCATGTATACATATATATGTATTTTATCTAAATTGAAATATTTCTGTTTATTTTTAGAAGTTGTTACAGTAAAAAATAAATATGTAATGCAGATCTATGAATGACACATTTTATGCACATAGTTAAAAGAACTCCAACAGGAAGATAGCAATTCTACTTTGAGAGCAGACAGAAAGGAGTAGATGCTCAGGCAGTTAGTTATTCTCCATTGGATAAATTGCCTAATTTATCCACAGATAAGGTAATTTTTTCAAAGCAGAAAAAAATTAGGTATGTTTCCTGTCAAGTGCATCTTTAGCAAATTTCTTCATGTTTCCATAAGATATTTTGCAACCTGCTTCCTTGTTTTAATTCTATACTGTTGCTTAGAATAGCACATCAGATTTTACCAAGGTTTCCTTTTGCACTATTTATAGAAAGGAAGAGTGAACCAACCTTTATAAACATTCTGTCCATAAACAGCCTATGTTACCCCAAGGGCTGAGAAACATGAGCTTCTTTATGTCCATATGGAAACTGAATGGTACTAATCAGGGATGGTTTCATCAGAAAAAATTTAAGTTGACTAGATGGATAAAATTGGTACAGTGTTAAGCCAGTTCTGTGAACTTTTAGTTTACATGTTTCCTAAGTGAAGAGATCTTTAAGTAGCCCTTGTGTCAAATCAAGAGCAAAGTTCTTAGTTGATTAGAAAAAAAGCTGATTTCTTACAATTCAGAGTATTCTAAAAACATAACTAATACTTGTTTTGAGTGGTATAGTAAGAACAGAGACATATAAACAATTGCCATGAACAAATAAGTTTTTTTTTATTATTACATTCACAGTTCCTTAGAAACAGGAAGCATGGCACACCACACAGGGCCACATGAGAAGCATCTAAGGGTAAGGAACAGGCAGGTAAGAATGGAACTTGCAGGGAAAGAGGCAGCATTATTGAATTTATTTTATTTTTGAGGAAAAGAATGAACAAACCAAGCCAAGAAATGGTGCAAACATATAGTTAGATGGTGTGAATAATTTTAGCAAGCTCTGAACTATAGAGTTGTTTAATGGGCATCTGGTACTTGGCCCTAGTCTGAGGACTTCTGAGAAAAGGAGATGAGGAGTAAGAATTTGGGATTGGTTGATTAGTGTTTAAAAGGTATGCTGATGGATAAGTTGTTATCTCTAAGACTTGTTTACCCTGAGAGGAGCAGTTCCCTGGGTCTGCAAGTCCACAAAAGCCAGAACATTAAAAATAAAGAAAACGGTTTGTTGCTATGGCACATACCTCTAATCCCAGCTATTTGGGAGATTAAGTTCCAGGCCAACCTCAGCAATTTAGCCATACTCTGACTCAAAATAAATTTTAAAAGTCTGGGGATGTAGTTCAGTGGAAAATCTCTAGAGTAGTATGTGGAAGGTCCTTGAATTTATTTTATAGTAACACACACACACACACACAAAATACAGAAAATGAGAAGTTTTAATTAATAGAGAAAAATGACTCAAGATCCTCTTTGCTTCATACCTAAAACAACATACTTTGGCATAAAATTGTGGTAAAGAATAAAGGACCATCAGAAAACCTATAATATGTGACAAAGCATTTTTTATGTCTATCTTTTCTTTTGGATTTTGTTCCTCAACTTTCAGCCATGCTGGTGTCCCCAAACTCTACCCTTTGCCTCCTCAGTCTTAAAGAAATGCACTTTCAAGTTTACACTGTTTTGCCTACTGCCATAGAAACTATAAAATGCTGTCAGAAGAGAATCTGTGATAAATATGATGCTCCACTCGTGTACTTGAATTCTGTCCAAGATTTCAGTCCTGCAAAGTCTTTCCTGTTTTACTCTCCTTCAGAGTCTAAGTGTATTCTAGTAGTGTTTTTTTTTTTTGCCCAGCTCTTATTATTGCTATGACTTGAAACGCAGTTAAATAAAATAATTAAAAAAAAAAAAAAAAGAAATACAAGTTGCTTTGTTCTGATCTCTCACCTTCCTTTTTGAGGAATAGTGTTACTGGAGATGATATTCTAGGTTACTTACTTTCAGCTCTTTGCAGATATTATTCTAGGTTTTTTTTGTTGTTGTTGTTGTTGTTCTTATTATTTCAGTTGAGAAGTCAGTTGTTGGGCTAGTTGTTGTTTATTTGAAAGTAATTCTCTCTCTTTCCGTTTCTCTCTCGGCTTTTTAAAAAAAATATCTTCTCTTGTTTTTACTTTCCCAAAGCTTTACTATAAAATGTCAAGTTGTAGATTTCTTTTTATTTATATTGTTTCTAATGCTATAAATTCCTTTAATCTGTATCTTGAAATCTTCATTTTTAGCAATTTCCAGTCATATCTTCCAAATATTGATTCTTTCTTATTAGCTTCTCTCCTCCTAGAGCTTCAGTTATGCGCATGTTAGACCTTTTCTCACAATCTTTATTCTCTTTCTCTTCCATATTTTTTATCTTTGTGCTTCATTCTGGTAATTTCCTTCTGTTTTATCTTTTGGTAGCTTCTAGTTTGCTATTAACCTTATAAATTGACTTATTTCTTTTGCTTATTTTATTTTTAATTTCTAGAACATTTATTTCATATCATATTTTTAGTTTTCAATTGACATTTTCAGGTTTGTCTTTAAATTCTTTTATCAAATTAAGCTAGCTATTTTAAGGTCTATAATTGATGATTATATAATTATATAAATCCTCTGTGCGACTCCACAGTTCTTTTTTTTTTGATGTTTCTCTATTTTCTAGTAGATGGCATATTCTCTAGTACCACTCATTATTTTTATCAAGTGCCTAATATTTTAAATAATAAATTATAAAAGTAATTTTTGAGTTCTAGGTTAATGGTTTCTTACTTCTAAGAGGATTCATACTAGCATCTGACACATAGTCAAAAGCTTTAGTAATCTAAAATCAGACAATTTCAAAAATTCAGATGAGTGAAGGGTGAGATTTAATGACCATGAGATCTGGTGCTTTTCCTGTTGTTGGTAAAGGAAAAGGCTGTTTAAAATGCTCTTCTCTCATACTTTCATCCTATTTCCTTGTTGGATTTCTTATTCTTCCAAACAGCTATTTTAAATATGTTTTATCAGATTCCTTATTTGTTCTTTGTGGAAGAAATGGTTTGCCTAGTATAAATGGAGGAGTGAGCCATGTTCACCTCTCAGTTAAATTCAGCCATTGATTATTTTCTGGTTCTCAAAGAACATTTAGAATACACGTTTAGAGGTTGGAAAAATTTTCCACAAGGCAAAACCTTTACCTATAGTGTAAAAGTCAAATAAAAGCCCCTGAAATTCCCTCTCACTTGCCAAGATATTAAATCATAATGCATCCTGGGGGAACACAGGGATTATTGCTATTCTCAAAGACTGACATGAAATAGCAGTAGCAGCCCCATTTAGCTCATCAGTTTGGCAAATGCAAAATCTGAATGAATCATGGTGGATAAAAATAGCCTACTGTGAACTCAATCAATTGTAGCCCAAATTACAATTGCTATGTAGATATGGTATCTCTTATAGAGCAAATTAACACAATTTGGTTTATATGGTATGTGATTATTGATCAGGTGAGTATTTTCTTTTTTATACACATTAAGAGGAATAATAAGAATCAACTGAATTTATATGGGACAGACAACTACATGTAAGTTTGATTATTCTTAGAATCTGCATTATTTCTCTCATTTTCTGTCATAATATTGTGTGAAGGAACAAAAACCATCTGAGCATTCGAATGAATACAATCCACTCAGTAGATAATATATTAACCCACCATATTGATGATATCCCTCACTCTCCCTCAGCTCAAATGCTAATGGGGTTTCCTTGTGATAAGCTTACAGAAGGGAAAAGAGTTCAAGCTTATTTCATATATGAATTAGTTTGGTATGAAAGTGCATGTCAAGAGTGAATTGCTGCTGAACTTAAACTCCATTCTGGAGTACCCGGAAGGACCGCAGTGAAAGGAAAACCCTTCCAAAGTTGAGTTTGCACAGCGAATCAGGTCATCCACTGAGTCTGGAGAAGGAAGTGGTCAGAAGTACACTTAGATCCAGGGGCAATAACAAATGTATCAGATGTTTAATCAGGAGTTTGAAAGGAGCAACACTGAAAGACCGTGGAGAAACACTGAGATGGAACTTCAGGAGTAGGAACGAGTATGAGGGTTTATCCATGAGAGAGAATCCCATGGAGAAGAACCAATAAACAAGCAAATGAAAAGGATCTTTTTAACATTCTCCTCCCTTCACTGTTTCTTTCCTGAGAGAACTTACCTAATTCGAGTCAACAAGGATATCCATCTCACATTCTGCTTTTAGGAGATCTGACCTCTGACAGAAGATATAAAACTCTCCTACCACACTCAGTGAAGGAAAAAAAAAAAAAGGAAAAAAGAAAACAAAATAAAATAGTCCTCTTAGACTAAGTTTTGTTTGAAAAATTTCTCTGATAATTTGGACCATACACTTTCTGTCATGTGAGTTTAAAATTTGGATGTATATTATCAGCAAACATGGGGAAAAAAAACAAGAAACTTTAAAAGCATTACCTTTATGTAATCCAAGTTCTCATTTTTCTCATGTGCCTTGTTCCCTTCAAGTATATGCTCTGATCTGATTTTTTCCTACATTAAAAGCTTAATGATTATGAGTTAATTATGTACAATAAGAGCATACATGAAGAAACAAGCAGTCATGTGAGAATCAACAGAATAAACAATATAATTAGACAAACCAGGATGTTATGTTTGAATTATATGATGCAAAAAATAGAATTGTGATACTTAAATTAATTAATAGTCAAATAATACTATACTATAAATAAATAAGGAAGATTTTATAAAATATCCTCTCCCCAAAGAAATGATTTCAAGATATCTTTGTCTGTATCTGTATATAAAATCACTAAAACTCAAATTTCAGTGGATATGGATATCAACAAAATGATTATAAAGTTTACTTGAGCCTGCAGCCATACCACCCTAAATGTGCCCAATCAAGAAAATAAGAATCAGAATATGAAACATAATACTGAAGAAGAACAATGTCAGATTACTAATACTACCCAACTTCAAAAAGTATTGTAAAGCTACAGTAATTAAGACACTTCAGTGCTGGAAAAAGAAGAGATAAATAGTTCAACAGAACTGTGTGCAGGGCCCAACAATAGACCCAAATTATTATAGTTAACTAATTTTTGGCAAAGAAGCAAAGCAATCCAATGAAGAAAAAACAGTCTTTCTGATAAGTAGTGCTATAAGGAAAGATATTCACATGCTAAGCAAATTAATGACCTTAAAAAATAAATTGAAAATATATCATTGAAGAAATTTAAAAATTAAACTTCTAGAAAATGACATAGAAGAAAATCTAGATGACTTTAGTTTGTCAAGAAGTTTTTAGACAGAAAACCAACAGCATAAAGTAGTTAAGAAAAATTCTTAAGTTTGACTTATTAAAATTAAGAACTGCTCTAGGAAAGTCACTGTAAAGAAAAATAAAAGGTAAGTCACCCACTAGAAAAAATATTTGCAAAACACTCATCTGATAAAAGACTTATACCCAAACTACACAAGGAATCCTTAAAGCTCAACAATAAGGAAACAAACAGTCCAATTAAAAAATGGGCAAAATATCTGAACAGATGCCTTATTATGAAGACGTAGACATGGCAAGTAGGCATATGAAAATGCTCAAAAGTGAATGGCATCAGAGAATTGCAAATTAAAGCAACAATGAGGTGCTGCTCCATGGCTATTAGAGTAGCTAAAACCCAAAACACTAAAACCCAGTGCTGGTGAGGATGTGGAAAACAGGCATGCTCATTCATTGCTGGTGGGATGCAAACCCATATGGACACTGTGGAAGACAGTTAGCAATGTCTTAACAAGGCTAAATATTGTCTTCCCCTACTACCTACCAATAATGCTTCTTAGTATTTACCAGAAACATATTATAGAAAACCTGCACATAATTTCCAAGCTTGGAAACAATCAATAAGTGAATGAATAAATAGTGGTTCATTCATACAATGTAATCTTAGTTAATAACAAAAAGAGACGAACTTCATTAAGTATATATTACAGTGAAATAAGCCAATCAAATGTTATACTCTGTGTAATTCCAAATATATAACATTCCAGAAAAGGCAAATAGAGACAGCAGAAAGATCAGTGCTGCCCTTGTCTTCAGAAGAGGAAGTGAGAATGGAGAGGAATGAATAGGGAAGAAGTGATACTTAGGGTAGTGAAATTATTCTGTATGATTTTATAACAAAGGACACATAATTTTATACATTTGTCAAAAATGATAGAACTGTACAAAACTGGAATGTAAACTATGACTACAGTAATTAACAATGTAATTAATTACAGCAAATGTACCCCAGTGCAACATGTAAATAAGAGAGGAACTTGTGGGTGAGGAGAGGGAGTCTCTAGTTTCTGCTCCATTTTTCTGAAAACCTGAAACTGCTTAAAAATGAAGTCTATTAATACAAAATTAATTAATTGAAAATAATGTTAACAAATAATTTAATATCAGATAAAATATAGCCAAAAAGAAAACACATGAATCACAAAATATATCTTTAAAGTTGCACAGAATGCAGCACAAATATAAAACTATAAAACTATTAAAAGAGGATTTAAGAAACAAGCTAAAATGAGAAAATCTTATTTAAATATCCTAGTTAAGCATAAGCAAAGAGAATAGAGATATATTGGATCAGTTACAATATTTGAAAATATATTAGCTAAGATATTCTCATAATTCATTAAATATATGAATCTTAAAATTCAACTAGACAAACATTGAAATGGGGTACATATTTTTTGAAGCAATTAGAAAAATTTTGAAAACCAAAGTTAAAGAATGAAACCTCAAAATAGCTTGTCTGAGAGAAAAGAGAAGACAACTGGATGCAAGATTATTAACAATACAGGAGACCATGCTCTAATGGTTTCAAAAACTGAATAAATGTAACTCTCAAAGAAAATGGTGTTTATTTGGTACTTTAAAATTTATGTAATAACTTGATATATTATCTATGTATATTTCTCTAGGAAAAAAATCAGTGTATATTTGCCTAATGAAGGAACTGATCAAGATTTTTACACACAAAAAGAATTTCATGTAATATATATTGTCAAGAATCACTGACATTAAAGAAAAACTTGTAGCTATTTATTAAAATACTCAAAAAGTTTAAGAATGTCTGAAATGATGATGATGATGATGATTATTTTTTGGTACCGGGGATTGAACTCAGGGGTACTTAACCACTGAGCTACATCCCCAGCCCTATTTTGTGTTTTATTTAGAGACAAGGTCTCATTGAGTTGCTTAGCAGCTCATCATTGCTGAGGCTGGCTTTGAACTTGTGATTCTCCTGTCTCAGCCTCCTAAAGTGCCGGGATTACACACGTGTGCCGCTGTGCCTGGTTTCACATGATTATTATTTTTAATAATTAGGCATAATAAAATTATGAAACAGTATTTCCTTTCAATGATGTCAATTAAGAAGAAAAAAAACCCTGTTAAGAGGATGAATATTTAGGAAGCCTAATGTCATTAAGAAAAAAATAAAAGTAAATATCAACATTCAGTCTAAAAAAGACTGTTAAAATACAATAAATTCATTATATGAAAATAAAGCCTAAAATATGTTTTAGGGTCAAATAATGTAGAAAAAGAAACTATTATGAGCACAGCACAGTAAAGTTTAAGAAGATTTCATATAGAGAAATTTAGTAATCAAGTAAAACCAAAACTGAGAAAGGACTAGTGACATTGATAAAAGCTTATGTTAAATGTACCTATACCCAAAGCAAACAAAACAAAACAAAACAAAAAACCTCCAAATGCATTGCAGCTTATTCTGTCATAAGTTCTAAAGAAAAACTGTGAAAATCATGACCAAAAAGAGAATAAACTTGGCCCAGAAATTGAAATGTGAGAATGAGAAAAGTGTTATGTGAAGGTAAGACTCTAAAATTAGTTATATTACAAATCTATAGGAAATTTGAAATGCGGGCAAAATAATTTTACTTAGAATTTTGGAACAAACACATCTCTTGAGAAAAATCACCATTATAAAAAAAAATACAAAAATACATGACAGCACCCTATCTTCTATATGAAAGAGGAAATTCCAATATATTACATTAGGTTCATATGTTTCTTCACATTTTATATTGATTTTATGAAGTACAATACAGTAAAAGAAAAGGGGGTGGGGGGACTCAGAGAAAAGCGGCATGTTCTATGATTCAGAAAAGCAAGTCCTGGGTAGACAAGAAAGACAAATCCAATAACTCAATAATTTACATTGTTTTCTGGAGATTTAAAGAAACAGTAACTATAACTATTGGGAAGACAGAATGGCTGAGCTGTCACCATTCTTTGTCTTCCAAAAGCACTGCAGCAAAGTCAACCAAACGTAAACCAAAATAAAACAAACCACATTTCAAACAGCCTCTCCAGCCACTAGGGTTATAAGTGTGCACCACTGCACTCAGCTCGTTTTTTGTTGTTTTTAAAGGTCAGTGTGTATATTACATAGCCTTTAGCATGCATGTGTGTGTATGTTGAGACACACGGTTATATGTGCTTATAATAAGTTAGGAATATCTCTGGAAAGATAGCAAAAAAAATCGGTCACATGATTGTTGCCAATGAATAAGACTGGTAGGCTAGAGAAGAGGGAGGTAACTTTAGATTTTATAATTTTTGCAACTTCTAATTTTAAAACATTGATTCTATTATTCACACACATAAAATTAAAACAAATCTAGACAAAGGGAATGAAATATATTTCTAAGTGTAAAAACGGAACTAACTCCAATATACATCATTAATTAACTCAAAGTACAAAACTAATGAAACTAAACAAACAAAAAACCTAAAAGCAAGCATGTATCTGTATGTGTTTAAATCACTTACATGTATAAATGTATTTGCTTGCATTTGTGTAAACCCTTTCTGAGATGATATAGTCACATTGTTGCTTTTTCAGTGTTGGGAGGACTGAGGTCAGTTTTGGGAAGATGATTTGCTCTTTGTTGTTCTTTCATTCCCGTTTGTGTTATTTACTATGGATATATTACTTTTCCAAAGAAAAAAAAATTACTCTGTAATAATTCAGCATCCTATCTTTTATATATTTCAATAAAACTAAGATGCTTTTTATTTTCTAATGAACTTTGCATAAACATAATCCGATATACATTTCTATCTACTTATCCTGTTATTTGTTAATATTACTTTCTGATTTGTTTTTTATTAATTCCAGACATTGTGGAGGTTTAGATGTTATAAAAGAGAACTTTTCTTCCTTTGTAAGTCTATACTAAAATATAAACTTCACCCTTTTATTTATTTATTTTTTTGTGGTGGGGAAGCACAGAAAAATATTGATTATTGATCAGATAACTGGAAATGATAATTGATATCATATAAGATACACATATTTTCATGTGTAGTAAAATAAGCTTAATTAAAAATAAAATGTTTCTAAAGAAATCTTTAAAAAAATGACACAGCTTGGGCTGAGGTTGTGGCCCAGGGGTACAGCACTCATCTAGTATGTGTGAGGCCCTGAGTTCGATACTCAGCACCACATAAAAAACTAAGTAAATAAAATAAAGATGTTTTGTCTATCTACAACTAAAAATATTTTTAAAAAATCAAAACAAGAAAACGCATAGTTGCCATGCCAGGAACAGAGGCATAAACCTATAATCCCAATGGCTGGGAAGGCTGAGGCAGGAGGGACACAGGTTCAAAGCTAGCCTCAGCAACTTAGTGAGGCCCTAAGCAACTTAACCAGACTCTATCTCAAAATAAAAAATAAATAGGGCTGGGATGTGGCTCAGTGGTTAAGTGCCTCTGGGTTCAGTCCCTGGTACCAAAAATAAAAAATAAAAAAAGGAATAAAAAAGCATATAGCAAGTAGTTCCTTTTGTTCAAAGGCAGTCTGTAGTCAATTTTTATTTTTAAGTAGTAGTAAGTAAGCTTTCCCTGTGGTTCTGGAGATTGAACCTAGGGACACTCTACTCCTGAGCTATACCCCCAGCACTTCTTAGTTTTTATTTTGAGATAGGGTCTCCCTAAGTAGCTCAGGCTAACCTTGAACTTGGCATCCTCTTGCCATAGCCTGCAAGTTGCTGGAATTATAGAAGTGTACCACCACATTCAGCTCTTTTCAGTTTTTTTATTAGGGCATTTTAATTATACAGTAAATAACTAAAATGAGTTATATTCATTGAGATATATTCATACAGGTAACATACTTAGATATTTTCCACTCCACAATTTCCTCTCCTTGCCCTCCCCTTCTCCTCTTGTCCCCTTTTTCTTTTCTACAGTCTCCCTTTATAATCATTTTTTAAAAGGTCCATTAAAGTAAATCCAAAATAGTTTTAAATTCACAATCTAATTAAATGGACAAGTATCCTCATTTTGATTTTACTCATTGCTAAAAGGTGCTTTATATCACTGGCTTCTGAAAGTCAAACAGAATAATAGATTTTGATATTTAAAAAAATTCAAACTTTGCAGCTGAATATCATTCTTCCTGAAATCAAGTTCTGCACCTGTGTGGTACAGGTGTAGACATAAAGAAATTAGTCAGATTCAATCAAGGAGCAAATCACCTTTATGGCTCGTTTTAATATATTTGGCAAGTCTAGATCTCTTAATCCTTGAGATTTACTCTAATTAACATGGTTAATCTTATTGCATATTCTAGCATTTTCCATATTGTAAATTAAAAAACAGTTGCAGACAAAAGGGAAAGAAGGGAAGGGAGGGGTGATGGGAATAGGAAAGACAGTAGAATGAATCAGACATATCTTTCCTATGTACATATATGAATACACTCTACTGTCATGTATATCTAAAAAAGAAAAAGAATAAATAAAAAATAAAACAGGGGCTGGGATTGTGGCTCAGCGGTAGAACACTTGCCTTACATGCGTGAGGCACTGGGTTAAATCCTCAGCACCACATAAAAATAAAGATATTTGTGACCATCTACAACTAAAACAAATATTTAAAAAAAATAAAAATAAAACAAACAAAAAGTAACAGTTGCAGAAGTTTGCTTGCCTCGCCAAACCAAGTGCAGGCCCAAAGCATACCAGTAGTCTCCTGATTTTATATATTTGCATGAAATACTTGCTATTATTTTATTAGATTCTTAAACCATTTAATTACAATTTTAAGTGCTAATTCTATTATTCCTCTATGCTTAAAGTTCTTACCCAGTCTCTTTTCCTATTTTTTACTTTTAAAATATTTTAATGAGTGCTAGTGCTCAACATTTGAAAAAAAAAAAGTACTCTCATATCAAATATTTTCATCCTTTTTCTAAAAGAAGAAAAATATTTATTGACTAGTATTCACAAACCAGCCATAAATGTTGGTCTAAAATTAATTTATTTGCAGTCTCATCAAAAATTGATGAGTGTACCTTTTTGCTTATATCCTTGTCAATATTTATTATTTTTATTCTTTTTAAAATTTATTTGTTCTAATTAGTTATACATGACAGCAGAATGCACTTCGATTCATAGTACACAAAAATAATTGCCATTCTGACTGGAGTGAGATGAAATCTCAGTGTAGTTTTGATTTGCATTTCCCTGATCTTCTTTTGAGAAATGTCTGTTTAGGTGTTTTTATTTGTTTGTTTGTTTTTGTTGTTGTTTGGTTTTTGTTTTTCTTTTTGTCCATTTATTGATTGGTTATTTATGTATTGATTTATTTGTGGTGTTAAATCTTATTAATCACCTGTCAGAGAAGCAGCTGGCAAAGATTTTTAAAGGCTCTCTCTTTATGCTCTTATTTCCTTTACAGAAACTTTTTGATTTGGTGTCATCCCACTTCGTGGTTCTTGATTTTATATCTTGAGCTTTAGGAGTCTTGTAAAGAAAGTTGATGCCTACCCAAATAGGTTGGAAAATTGACCCCGTGCTTTCTTCTAACAGTTGAAAATTTTCTAAGTGCTAGGTCTTTGATGTACTTTGAGTTGAGTTTTGCGTAGGGTAAGAGATAGGGACCTAGTTTCATTAATCTAAATATGGATTTCCACTTTTCCCAACACTTTTTTAAAATATATATATATTCTCTCCAATGTATATTTTTGGCATCTTTGTCAAATATCAGAAGGCTGTAAGTATGTGGGTTTGTCTCTGTGATTTCTATTCTACTCCATTGATCTTCATATCTGTTTTGGTACCAATACCATTCTGTTGTATTACAATCGTTCTATAGTATAATTAGTACAACCACTTTAAAAAGCAGTGTGGAGATTCCTGGAAAGATTAGAAATGGAACTGCCATATGACCCAGATATCCCACTCTTTGGTATTTATCAAAAAGGATTAAATCAGTATATTATAGTCGATACAAGCATATCAATATTTATACCAGCACAATTCACAATAGTCAAGTTATGGAGCAAGCCCAGGTGTGCATTAGCAGGAAAAATGGAGTTTTACTCAATCATAAAGAAGAAGGAAATCATGGTCTTTCCTGTTAAATGGATGGAACTATAAAACACATGCTTAATGAAATAAGCTAGACTCAAAGTCAGGGGTCAAATGTTTTATCTAATATACAGAAGCAAAAGAGAAATAAGAAAATAAATAAGGGTTGGGGGGAGTGTCCAATAACAATAGAAGGGAGTTCAGTGTAGCAGAAAGAGGAAATTGGGAGAAATGATGGGAAAAGGGAGGGACTTAGGGAATGAAATTGACCAAATTATTCTATGCCCATATAGGAATATATCACAGTGAATTCCATCTTTATGTTTTTATATAAAACACCAATGAAAAAGTAAATAAATAAATAGAAGCAAGAGAAGTAGAGAAGAGGAAGGGAAACAAGAATATGGAGGAGGGAAGAGAAAGTGGATGTACTGGGGGTTGAAATGGAGCAAATTATATTCCATGCATATATGAATATGTCAAAATGTACCCCGTTTTTCCATATATAACTGTAATGCACTAATAAAAACATTTAGAAAGGTATGAAATGATTATTCCAAAAATGCATTTATTTGCCAGTCATGGTAGTGCACACCTTTAATCCGAGCTACTCAGGAGACTGAGGTCGTAGGATGGCAAATTGGAGGCCAACTTGGGCAACTTCATAAGCTCCTGCCTCAAAATAAATAATAAAAGGGGATAGGGATGTGGCTCAGTGGTAAAACTCCCTGAGTTTGATCCCCAGGACCCCCCCCACCACCAAAAATATTTATTTTCTGACCAGAGACAGTTTACTAGGAATAAATCTTGCTACTGTTAGCAAAATAAACTTTAAAAATGTTTCATTTATTCACAATAGTCTTAAGATGAAAAGGTGTATAAGGTCATTTAAAAAATTCCTCCAGGTTAAAAAACTAAGTTATAACATTTTCAACAGACCACAACTTTAGTAAACTACTTTGGATTATTACTAACATTTGAAGAAGTACAATATTTGCATGCACTAAAATAAGTAAGTAATAACAAATATTAACTATATAATAAAAGAATGAAGAAATATATATGGAAGTAAAGTGCTTGCAGCTAGTATGTATACCAATGGAGGAATATAAGCCACAAAAGAAAAAAGCAGTGACAGAACTTTTTTATACATTAGCTTTCGAAAGTGAGGAGACCTTTTAATCACTAATAAAGTTACTCTTTGGGACATTTTTTACTGCAATTCTGCAGAATATAATTAAACAAATAGTCCAGAGACATGGAAATTGCTAATATCTACACAGAAGTGTGCAACTTGTATCCCGTTGTTTCCTCCTCACCATCCCTCTCAGAATCTTTACATCCACTGTTGAGTTTTCCAAGGTCCCCTTAATGTGATGGCTCTTCTCTGATACCGTCACATATAATTCTCTCTCACTTACTTCAAGTATGTGCTCAAATGGTTCTTCTGAGAAGGCTTTCCTAATTCATCTAAGTGAAACTGAACCCTCCTTTACTTTTTATCACTAAGTTTTAATTTTCTTACCATTTAAGATTGACAGAGAGAGAGAGACAGAAAGAGAGAGAGAGAGAGAGAGAGAGATTGATCTTTTGTTCCCTCCTCCCCAAGATAAGTCTCTTGAAAGCATGGATTCTCTTATTACTATGGTATCGATGGTATATCCAGTACCTAAAACAGTATATCACAAATAAATAAAGATACTCAAAAATATGGACATTTAATGAATAAGTACTGAATAGAAGTTGTTCAAGTAATTATTGGAAATAGTTGACAATAAATTATTTAAACCACTTTAAACAACTAAAGTTTTTTAAAAATTTGGTCCAGGAAATATAACTCATAATGGGGACACTAACAGGCAGAAGTGGTAGGTTTATGATTTTTGACTGAGACAAAATGCAAATTAGATAAGCAGACTTTTATTCCATTTGACAAATGTTGGCTCAGTTTTATATAAAGCATTACAAGAAAACTTCATGGAATTGATGGGATGATGAAATCACTTTCTGTATTCAAGACTTCTTGAATTGTTCGACTAAAAATCAAAAGACAGTAAACACATACAAGACTTTCCCATTCTGGAGACCTGTCAATGGCATCAAGGAGGCAGCAGAACACAATATGGTGATTAAGGGAGAAATCTGGAGTCAGACTGCCCCTTTCAAATTTTAATTCTGCTATTTGATAAGGATAGAATTAGGACCAACTTACTGAACTTTTCTGAGCTAGTTCCTTCATCTATTCTAATCATGCATACTTTGTAAAATAGTGTAGGGATTTCATTTTAAAAACAAAGCACTTGGTAGTTCTTGGCACACAGAAAGGGGTCAATAAATGTGAGCTCTCATTAATTTTTGTTTAAGAAAGAGGGATGTTTGGATTGCATCCCTCAAGATAGGGACTGTCTTTTGTTCATAAATTATTGAGTGGCTTCCAAGTCTTATTCATCACTGATTATTTCACATGTGCCTGCTTATTATAGAAACTTTAATAAACATTAAACACTTAGTAAATCATAAAGCTACATAATTCTTTTTATTCCTAGACTGAGAGTGCCCAAAGATTAGAAAGGAGTCAATCTCTATTGCTGTAAATGCAGCATCTAATATGCTGTATAGCACATAGGAGATACTAGTTAGATAATTTCTGGATCAGTGAATAAATGAATGAGCCTTAAAATTAACTACTAATATTTTTATAGTTGTCTTCTTTTAACTATATCCTCCTTTCTTAAGACTCTTATTCTCTTATGTAAGTTTCAATTCTTATAGAGTTCTATTTCAGTCAAGAAAATTGTGCTTCTCTCTCAGGAAAAGAATAGCTTGCCTCCTACCACCTAAAAACCACTTTTAGTTCTTTTTTTCCACCAACCCTCTGCAACATTGTTCTCAATTCCTTCATTCCTCCCTGGAAATCATGTTTTTTCCCAACATCCGAATTCTCCACAACGATACTACAAATACAGTTGGCATTGGAGGGGAAGGGAGGAGGACATTGACTCTTTCCTCTAATTTTCTGCATTTCCCATTTTGAAAAAGCATCATTACTACTGCCATGAGCAAACACCATTAGTATGTATCTTTATGTGTTTTCTGAGAATTGTAACTTCTCATAAAGTGTGGCCACCTACCTGGTCTAAAATAACCTGGAGTTTTCTATCACTTTCCTAAATGATAGGGCTTCTGTATTGTTTCACTTTGTATCTCCATGAACTGACCAGTACCTAACACAAATCTGGATCTCAGTGAATGATCACTGATTGAATCACTGATTCAAAAGGTCAAAAACCAAAAATGTTGGAAGACAAAACATAAGAGAAAGATTTTCTATAAGTTTTATGAATAAAATGATGAAGTGGCAAATAACAAAATAAAATGTGTATAGAAGAGTATCACTGATCCCTAAACAGAAAAACAGATTAAAGATCTTAAAAAATCTTTTGTTTCTTGGAAATAGGATTTCTAAATAGCCTTGAGTCACAACCTAAATCAATTTATTTTCACCTTCAAGATTACAAAGATAGTAACTCAAGAAGAAACTTTGTTGCTAAAATGATTATAGAGTATGTGTGTTTTTCCTTATGATAAATACTGAAAAAAGCTGCATTGAATTGTGAATGTTCTTCTGCCTCTATTTTTGTTTCTCCCCCTTCATTCTCCTGTTTCCCAAGAAAATTGTACCTTTACCAACTCATTCCCCCCATTTTAATCTAGCAACTTCAAAAAATGAGTGGATAAAGAGAAACACAAAGGATCAGGAGAAAAATCAAGATAGGAACGTTTATGAGTTGAAGTTCAGGCCATTTTGTTGGAGAGAGAGGGTGAAATATTCTGAAAACATGAGTTTCTTAGAAACTGGAGGCTGTGAGCAAATTATGAAAGAAAAAAAAAGAGAATAAGTTGGAAGTTTTTCTTTTTTGAACAGGGTATTACTGCATTGTCCAAGCTGGTCTCAACCTCATTTGCCTAAGTGACCTTCCTGCCTTAGTCTTCCAAAGAATTCCAAGTACCTGGTACTATAGGCATGTATTCCTACACCCAGCTTGGAAATATTTTGAGTCATGAATTTGATTAAAATTTAATGTTGTTTCAGAGATATAAGTTAAATTGTTACTGCATTACAATTACCTTTTTGTCTACTCTGTGGGTGCATGTTTTGAAGAGCTACATGCTAAATGCTAATGCTAAAACTGGGCTACATGTGTCACTCAGGATACCGATAGAAGAGTGGATTGGAAATGTGAATTGCTAGGAAAGAAGATCCTTACATTTATTAAGCATTAATTATTATACTCCCATCCTATTCATAATTAGGTAATTATTGTATCTAATTTTTGTAGACATGCTGTGAATATAAATGGGTAAACCAAGATTTAAACCAAGATATAAACTAAGAAGCAAGACTCCAACCCATATACCTTACTCTGAAGCTTGTGAGCTTTCTACTACATCCTACATTCCTTACATAAGCCATGGAAACTGGCAAATCAATGGAACAAACTAAAAACCAATCCTAATAAGCTATTAAAAATAAGCAAATCCCCTTTACTGGAATTGTATTTATTAGAAATAGTTCAGTTGAAAATGATGCCTTTTCTATATAAGATTGAAAATGTTCTGTTAAAGAGATATCAGTATGAAGCAAATGATTCCAGAAAAATCTGTTTCAAGATAACTCCTAAAAATTAGATATCAGTTTGATGCCACTCCCACTATGCTGATCCATAACGCAATTCATCATATTTTAGTATTATAGAAACAGTTTCTTTTTTATTTATTTATAGACACCTGTAATTGATCCAGAAAACAGTTGCTGTATTTGAAATGAGGCTGGCAACTTGAAAATGAATGAGCAAAGAGCTCTTTTCTTCATCTGCTTGCCTCTCAGCCAGCCTAATTAAATTTGTCTAGTCTGAAAATATCCAATAGTAAATGTACTTATCATTCTGAAACACTACAAATATTTTCACTGAAATATTACTCAATTCATCATAGTGGAGTCTTTGGGCGGTATCCCCCAAAATATAAACAAATTAGAAAATGTATTCTCAGCTCCTAGATCACTGTGTACATTATGATATCATTTGATTTGTATTTCTCTATTATATTCCCACATAATTACATCAATTTATACCACACGAGACATTAAATCACAATAATAAAAGGTCACAAGGTGAATTCTGTTCTGTCAAGCTTTTATATGTAATAAGTCAATTTTTCTATCAAATGTGCAAATGATTAAGGAAATAAGGCTGTAGAGAGCAAAAAATTCAATGTAAATAGGAAATGTTGATCTTGTACACAATTGATCATGTCTTGAAAGGGTAAACATTTGTATAAGTTAATTTGTACAATTAGTATTGGTAAATTATTATTAAAACAATCTGGTATAATGTAGCTTTTTATTGTGATTTGGGGATATATAAGGAGAAAACTGGTCAAACCTAAACAGAAATTTTTTGTATATGTGTACCAGGGATTGAACTCAGGGGTACTAGACCACTGAGCCACATCTCCAGTCCTATTTTGTGTTTTGTTTAGAGACAGAATCTCACTAAGATGCTTAGCACCTCACTGTTGCTGAGGCTGGCTTTGAACTCCTGATTCTCTTGTCTCAGCCTCCGAAAGTGCTGGGATTACAGGCATGCGCCACTGCGCCTGGCTAAAAAGAAATTTCTTAACAGTAGATGTGAATTACTATGTACTATGGGAGATATTTTGAAGCAAAAATAGTTTGCCTGTCTGAAATTATTGGAACATGGTCTGCCAACTTAAAATATATATCATGCCTCTGCTGTGCAATATGATAAAAAGGTATAAGAAAAAGCAAAAGGCCTAGATTGTACCCCACAGAGCACAATTAATAAAACCAAGGATTAGGCACAAAATGAGTGAATAAATACACATAGGAATAAAAGGAAGAAACAATTACCTGTAGAAGAGAACGGACTTAAAATGGAACTTGCTTATGATATGAACCTATAAAAGGAATCAAGCAGGAATTCTGTGTAAGTTTAAGATCATGTACAATTAGACAAACGAAGAACATGAGATGGCAGCATGTCTATAGTGCTGGAGTAGAGCGTTTATATATGCAAATATTTGGAGGGAAAGAAAGTACTAAGTAAGTGGGTACTAAGCTAAAGATCCCTGAATTCCAGAATAAGAAGCATTGCTTTTTTTTCTATGATCAGTGGGAAATTACATAAACAATGTGATGTCATACAAAACTGATTTTATAAGACTTGGCATTGTATTGAGAAGTATGAGTGTATGGGAAAAGTTAAAAAGGCAAAGAATATATATGTATGCCTTAGAAGACTGTGACAGATACTGTAGTTTGAGTCAGCACATGTTTCAATCTATTTTCCTTTGCTATCCTTAACTACAAAGGATGATAAGTTAAAACCACATATTCATCCCTCCAATGGGAGATATCAGGTGACAATCCTGACCACCTATCAGATTTTTTTAAAAAAAGCTTCTTTTAGATTGTCTGGAAAACTTTTATCTTTCCTCACATAGTTGCTACTCCTATCTTTCTTTTACCTTCCTACCAGTAAGGAAGACTATGGTAGCCAAGTTATGGACTTATATGAAAAAGCAAGAGAAGAACAGGAATTTTAGTTTAAATCCCCTTGTGATAGTAAGCCAATTGGAATATTTGCAAATAGGTACATAAAATTAACAAAATCAGCACTCATATACCTCTATATAACGTGTTTGTATGTGATTTACAAAACATTAGCTCCTACTTAAAACACCCTCAAGTTGTAATTAAACAACCTGGCAAAGAAACTACTAGAAAAAATCCAGGTGAAACATGAAAAACATCCAAAATCCAGTTTTAGGAGGCTATATCAAAATCCTAAAGAGTTTTCACATTCTTGTGAATAAAGAATTAACATTATTTCATGGGCAATTAGATTGGGCAGACACTTAAATGAAAAGTAGTACAAAATGAATCTAACCCCCCTCCCATCATTCAGATGACCAGAAAAATAAAAATACCATTAATAGGAGCCATATTTTCCTATCCCAAGAAAAAGAAATGAAGTAGAACAACTTTTCAGGGTCTTGACAAACTTATGATTTTATGATCAAAGAAAGCTATTAAATTCCTAAATGTAATTATATTGAATATTATAAAAAAAAGATTAAGGAAACATATTTCATGTCCCCAAAGAACTTAAGATGGATTGTACACATTCACTGCACATATCATTATTTCCCAGATATATTAGATTCTTTCTACTTTTCATTCTTTCTAAGCCACCATTAGGCTCACCTCAGCTATTGTAAGAGACTACTGACTGGTCTTCCCACACCCACTAACAGCATTCCATGCAATCTGTTCTGTACAGTCATTTTTATTTTTTAAATGAAAATCTGAATATATCACCCTATCGCTTAAAATACTTCTAGTCAGCTTTTTCACTGTTGTGACCAAAAGACTCGACAAGAACAACATAGACAAGGAAAAGTTTATTTGGGGGCTCATGGTTTCAGAGTCCATATATGGCTGACTCCATTCCTTGGGGCCTGAGCTGAGATAGAACATCATGGAAGAAGGATGTGTTGGAGGAAAGCAGCTCAGGACATTATCAGGAAGGGGGGGGGGGAGATTGACTGATTCACTGGGTTAAAATATATATCCCAAAGGCACACCCCCAGTGACCCACCTTCTCCAGCCACACCCTACCTGCCTATAGTTACCACCCAGTTAATCCCCATCAGGGAATTAATGAACTGATTATGTTAAGACTCTACACAGTCATTTCACCTCTAAACTTTCTTGCATTGTCTCACACATGAGCTTTTGGGGGACATCTCATATCAAAACCATAACACACTTCAATGGCTTCTTCTTGTCCTTAAAGGACTAATTCTCTAATACCATTCTCAACACACATTGTGCTCTGGTCCCCAACTACTTAGATCACAGGAAGCTCCTTCACAGGTCCATAGTATGTTGTGCCCACTTTCCTTTGTTCCTTTGTATATACCGCTTCTTTGTGAAGATCTCTCTGCCTGCATCCCCTGCCTCTTATGCTTCTCCTTCGGTTCTCAGCCCAACAGTTCAACAGCAGGGACACCTCTGCCTCCTTACTAAATAAAATCCTTCTATTTTATAAGCATGGCCCTATTGCATCTTTTCCCTCACTGGGAAAAACACTTGTCTCAGTATAGAGTTTGTAACTATATGGTTTCTATGATTTTTATCTTCCTCCCAAACTTGAGGGTCTAAGTTCTTATACAGGATCTTTCAGATGTAGAACTAACCTATGTTAGTGTAAATATTGTTTACACTGAATAAATTCCAGGCAAATGAAGCTCTGTGAGCCCAGGAACAACATCCATTTTGACACAGCATTGTAGTACCAGGAATAAATGAGTGAATGAATGAATGAGCAAGATAAGAAAGACAAGGTAGGAATAGCATATCTTTTAATGGCTGGTGGAAAATAAAAACATAAAAGCAGAAAAGTAAAACATTGTGTAATATGGTGGTGAGATAATCCTAAGAAGGATTCAACACAAGCAAGAAAAACTCAGCCTGAAAAGGATCAGTTTGTAAAGGGGGTACTATAACTTTTCCTAAAAGATGTAGCATTTGTGCAGGACCTTAAGGAATGCATGGGATTTAGCGAGGTAGTGAGAAGAGGGAAAGAAATATCATTTTTGAACAGTCATAAGAACCAGTTTTAATCATTGCAAAGGTATTTTAAAAAGTAGGGCGTGGTGGCGCATGCCTGTAATCCCAGTGGCTTTGGAGGTTGAGGCAGGGGGATCATGAGTTCAAAGCAAGCCTCAGCAACTTAGTGAGAGGCCCAAAGCTACTCAGCAAGACCCTGTCTCTAAATAAAATACAGAAAAGAGCTAGGGATGTGGCTCAGTGGTTAAGCACCCCTGGGTTCAATCCTGGGTACCAAAACAAAACTAAACAAAAAAACCAAAGATATTTAAAAGGGAGCATCAAATGGCCTCAATGACTATTTCTAAGAATTCAATTTAAGAGTTTCAGTTTGAAAAGATGGAAAAATTCTAGAAATGGAAGGTGGTGATGGATGCCTAACAAGGCCACAGAACTGTACACTTATAATGGCTAAAATAATACATTTTATATTATATATATTTTTCCATAGGAAACATTTTTTTAGAAAAGAGCTCAGTAACCTCATTTGAGCTAGATCTGTATATCTTCTACAGGAGAGCTGCATTGACTGATCATTCTCTTAAAACTTATAGATTTTTAAAAATTTTATACTGGGGATTAAAACCAGAGGTGCAATCCACCTGCCTCAGGCACCAGAATCACTGGGATTATAGGTGTGCAAAGCTGCATGTGGCTGCAATGACCACTCTTACAAACCCTGCTCTCTTGCCCTCACAGGTGCAGATCCTAAGAGCATGTCCTCTGCCAGCAGATCCCCATCTTAGTGTTTATATCCCCAGGTTTGGTTTACTTTGGCATCTTGAGTGACTATGTGAGCAGAAGAAGGTGGACACAAGTGATTAGGCATGTGAACACAGGCCTGAACACACAAGTTTCAAGCCAACCTTACCCACCTATGCCCTGTGGAAAAGCCTCCTACACTGAATACCAGCTCATGACCTCTCTCTTCCCCTTCCATCCACCTGGACAAATGGAAATCTGTAGCTTCTTATTTCTAAGAGTAAGAATTCACAGGAATTAAGTATGGAGAATCGGAATGTAACAAGTAGTGTGTGTTCTATGGTTATAAGATTAGTCAGATTTTATATGTTAAGAAAATATATCAGAGATGCTTACATAGGTGTATATTTTCTGCTGTTGGCTTAAAGCATGTTGATAACAGTATGCTAGAAAAGTATGTATGGATGGATGGTGGTATTAAGAATGAACTAGAGTTCATTTTTGGTATTTCTAAAAGTAGAGCCATATCATTTCAATTCAGTTTTCAACCAAAAGTGACCAAATACTTGATCCAAGTTTTTAGAAATACTTAGTTTTGAAAATGAAAATTAAACTTAACTTCTTTCAACGTTTGGTAATTATGTTGTCTCCTTTAATCTAATTTGTCTTCTATATTGCCTAAAAAGGATTCCTTTTATTTAAAAAATTGAATAGCTGTGTCAAATGCTAAGCAATCAAATTTTGTCCTAAGAGTTGTGGCTTTTGTTTTATCTTATTAAAGAAAGAGTAAACATTATCTTCTTTGAAAAATATACCCCTATACATTTCTTTGTATAATATCTTCTTCTTTTATTAAAAGTCCTTGGTCCAGTTCCTCAAAGTCATGATCTATTTATGCTGTTTTAAAATAGAGAAAAAAATCTGAACCTGAATGCATGGGAACTCACATTTCACTGAACAATGAATTTCATTCTCACTGGTTGAAGGGCAGGAAGAGGACTACAGATTTAAAAATGTAACAATCTACTCCATATGGTATCATTCACCAACATTAGTATAGGTGACCTTTTTTTTTTTTTTTGTACTGGGGATTGAACCTAGGAATGTTTTATCACTGAGCCATTTCCCATCCTTTTTAATTTCTATTTTGAGAGAAGGTCTTGCTCAGTTGTTTAGAGCCTTGCTAAGTTGCTGAGTCTAGCTTTAACTTTGTGCTCCTCCTGCTTCATCCTCCAACTTGCTGAAATTCTATGATAATTTTTATGTATTTAAGTTTATTGTATCCACAGGCACAGATTGATTTGGTAAAAGCTTCTTGGGTTTCACATTCTTCTTAGTTTTCATTTATTAGTTTTTAATCTCAAATTTAAAAACTTAAAGTAACTTAAAAATTCCAGTGTTGGCTTGGCACTTTGGATTAATGGGGCAGTTAGGAGAGTGAACTAATGTGCCTTTTTAAAGAATTGTAGGCAATGAAGATATCAATTTGAAAGGAAAATGAAAATAAACTCTAATCATTTGTCCATCATCACTCTTTAGTAATAGCATCTATAGATAAAATGTAATAGTTGCATTTCTGCTATCAACAGTGAAATTGTTGAAATATTGCAGAAATAGTGTGAAGAAGAAAGAAGAAATATAACAGGGGTATACAACCCCTCAAACCCTACCTTAGCATCTGTGTGGGCACAGCATGCTTCAGGAAACAGGTAGGTACTCAGAAAACAAGGTTGGAGCCTCCATAAAGTCTAACGCAGGCCAGGATTGGAGAGCCAAAGTCCAGCTGGTGTAACAGTGTGCGTGTGCTTACCTTATTATTTGGCAATAGGGAATAGAGTTCAGGATTCAGAGTACATTTGATAATAAATATTATCAAAATGCTTTCTATACAACATGTGTGCATTGGTGGTAAGCAGTGTATAGAAAGCAGATGAATTCAACTAAGTCTAGTAATAACAGTAACAGCAATGAATTTAAACATAAAAGAAACTCAGTTTACATGTGTGCCATGTGGTAGGTACAATGTTCAATATTGGGAAAACATAGGGAAGGTAACCTAGTCCTGCTGTTAGGAGTTTAGCTTCAGTGACAAATGATTTAAATAGTTATATTTGAAGTATTTTGGAGAGAGACAGAGAAGAAGAAGAAACAGAAGGAGAAAGAGAAAGAGAAGGGGAAGAAGAGCGAGAGAGAGAGGGAAGAGGAGGAGGGAGGAGAAGGAAGAGAGAGAAAGGGAGGAGGATGAGGAGAAACAAAAGTAGAGGAAGAAGAGGAAGAAGAGAAAAGAAGATGAAATGTTAAACTCAATTTGGAAGCTCAGGGAAAGCTTCCTGGAGAAGATTTTGTACTGAGTTCTAGAAGGTAAGGACAATTTATCTAAATGAATAAATTTGTGATAAAGAGAAATATAAAAATGTAACATAAGTTAAATGACATAAATAAAGCCATTATTACTAATGTTTGAAGTTTGAATTCAGAAGTGGAGGTCAAGTTAGAAGTCAGGTTGCTAGGGTCTCGTGTTGCCACACAAAGTAGATGGAACTTAAGATTGTAGATGAGGCGTAGTAAAATCGTCCACTATGGGCCTTGAGCATACCTGCAGGCTCTTGCTAAGTATACCAGATTGTAAGGTCTATCCTTCTCCAGATACTAAGATCTTTCTGCAGTTAGTCACATAAGCAGGTAAGTCAGTCAAGGTGATTACAGTGTAACTACTGGGTCACTGCCCTTATCTCAGCTGTTAGGAGGGGCTGGCTACTTTTCCACAACGTGGAAAAGGGCAACGTGCCCTGCTTGCTCCAGAAACACTGAGATACTGGGTTTCATCAAGTCCCACTGTGTCAGTCTAGTAGACATACAGGAGAATTGATGCAGATACACTGATGCTCATACTGCTTGCTGGGCCATACATACCAATGTTTTTGTCTCTGACTTTAGTCTTATGCCAGTGTTTGAAAGTTTGTGGACAGCTACCTTATTTTATTAGCTTGCAAGAGGGGGTAAAAATCTCATATTCTTCATGCTTCTTGACTCTTGATTCAGCATTTAGATTACAACTAAACAAAGTATTATTTATAAACATTGGAACTGTTCACACAATTTTTTGCTATATTGTAGTGTTCCTGATAGAAGCATTCCTGTCTTCTATCAACTAGATGCTAGTAGTAGTCATTTATTGTAATAACAATGTCTATAAACATCATCATGTCCACCAAGGGGATGCCACTAGAATTAAGTCTCCACTAGAGGAATATTATAATACCTACATAAAAGGCTTGAGTAGAGGAATGGTTGTAGTGGTTAGATTACAGAAAACAAATTCAAGAATTATTCTGATATCTGATTAACATGATTTCATTAGTATAATAAGTGAACATGTTTATGGAGAGCTCAGACTACTAAAGTCCCTTTGATCTATATTATGGCAGAGCCCTGGGGCAATCTCATGAATGCATGCAGCTGTATATCAGATGACTATAGAGTACTTAAAACCTTTTTTTTTTTTTCCTTATAAGGGTTAAAAAACAAAAACATCAATTTGAAAAATCTATAGTCACATTTCAAGTTTGAGGGGCTGCACTGATCTATTGCACTATAAATGCCTTATCACCAGAGCAAATGTAACTCAGACAAATGTTTGGCTGCTTGTGGTATTCCACCATCATCTAGCATTTGTTCTGTGAAGGTGTGGGGTTTGTGAATTGAATGGAGATATGGCAGGTACCACATCCCTGGTATTATTTGTCTTTGAAGAGGATATTTATTATAGCTAAATCTTTTCTGACTGAAATTTAGCATTCTTTCTGATTTACTATCTTGGTCAGAATCAGGGTAAGGATATTTTTAGAAGCTTCCACTTTTACATTCCTATCAACTCTTTCTCCACAGTCCATAGAACCAACATGAAGGTTGTGCTGGCTGCTGAGTACAATTATCCCATTATATTTTCTTTGAAATTAAAGTTTAAAAAATGGCCTGAGGTTTGATCAAGGACCCATTGGACATTTGCAAAAAGTGTTTGAACTAATATTTCATTATTATGGTGCTTCCATGTGCCCTTATAATAAATTTAGGGATTAATGGTGATATTTTGGGTTCCTTGAATTAATGTCAGCTTAAATTCTGCCTCCAACAGTACTCAAGAACTTGAGTATTCATTCCAAGAAACTCAAATGTCATTTTAATGTTTTGAAAAATAAATAAATAAATAAAATTTTTTAAAGGGAACTTGTTCTGGAAAACAGCCAACGGTCCCTGTATGGAAGGACTAAGTAAACACTAAGATATGCTACCAGATTTTAGAGAGTGTTTTCTCAAAAGAATGAAGTATGGTTAATGACTTTCACATTTTACTTGATCTTTCTTGTTCATATAAGCATCCTAGGCTGCTGTTCAACTATCTCAAACTTAGGATCATGGTGGATCATTCTGTCAGTCAAGGCTCTGCTATTGCCATTCTGTCCATGCACGCTCTGTTGCAATTCACCTTGGCTCTGACTGTTCAGTTCCATCATTTGGCCTCTGATGTTTGCAATTCCCAACCTATATGTTACCAGGAGCCCAGATGCATATCAGTCTACTACTGTCCTCTCACATGTGCCCTTTACTGACAAATTCCTATTGCCTTAGAGAAGAACATATCATTTTGGATCTACTGTAGCACAGTCAACTGTCATGTTATCTGATCTAACATCAGTGTTGTGGTTTGGATGTGAGATGTCCCTCACAAGCTCATGTGTGAGACAATGCAAGAAGGTCCAGAGGAGAAGTGATTGGGTTGTGAGTGTTAATCCAAACAGTGAATTAACCCCCTGATTGGGATTAACTGAGTGGTAACTGAAGCAGTGGGGTATGGCTGGAGGAGGTGGGGATTGGGGCATGGCTTTGGGGTATATATTTGTATCTTGCAAGTGGATTCTCTCTCTGCTTTTTGATTGCCATGTGAGCTACTCCCTTCTGCCACACTCTTCCACTGAGATGTCTTGCCTCACCTGGAGCCCCAGGGAATGGAGCCTGCTGTCTATGGATTGAAACCTTCAAAACCTTGAGCCCCTAAATAAACCTTTCCTCCTCTACAGTTGTTCTAGTTGGGTCCTTTTAGTCGCAACAGCAAAAAGGCTGACTAAAACAATCAGTAATCAATTACAATATTTCTAGGCTCTGAGATTATTTTTAGCTCTTCCTCAATACTTTTCTAAGATAGTTCCATAGCTGTACTCCACTTACTGTCAGTCATTATTGTTTCCAAATTTCCCTGACAGAAATGGAACAAGAAAAGCTCCAATTCTCCGCATTTTGAATCTTGAGTCAAGGGAAGGTGCTCCCATCTCATAGACTTTACCCTGTTTTATATTCTGCTTTACCTGGGATCCAGCCCTACTAAAATGTGTTTTCAGACATGTTCTCCCTGTTCTGTCTAGCATATGCTTGCTCTTTTGACAAAATGGTCCCTTTCATACTTCAATGGGGACAGTACTACTTCACTCAAACCATTACTTCCCTACGCAGCCAGTGTTTTCATGATAAGACAACTCTAGTTATTGGTTTGGAAGCAAGGAGGGAATTAAAAGGCTAATTTAGAGGAAGAGACGCATCATCCTGTGAAACATGGCCTCAGATATGGCATCCAATAGTTGGGAAGCCACTCTTCCCTAGCAAGGGGGTGGGGCAATATGTTGGCTCAGAAAGGTTAGGAAAATCTTGGGGTTCAAATATTCTGAAGTGAAATATCCTTACCCCAGGACTTAGGATTCCACTATTTCTCTGTCAAAATTCTGATTATAATTTAACAAGCTTATTAACTTAACATCTATTCTACTAGGGATATCTTATCCACTAGAAAAGTTGAGGTCTATACACACTAGAAAGGAAGTCAACCTGCTCTGTTACCCTATTTCTCTTACTATTAGCTCTGGGTTTGATTTTATCACAATGGTTCTCTGGTTATACGAAATAGTCTTTATTTAGATAATGTCATGGAGATTATTCCTTGAATTAATAATTAGATGAACTGAGTCTTTCATTATCTTCCTTCAATATTTTAACAGCAATTAACAACCAACAATACTTCAATTCTTATAGCTACCAACAGGCATGCATGAATCACTGCTTCTTCAACATTTATGCAATCTCAGTTCCTTCCAAGTGAGTTAGGAATTTCAATGCGACAGGAAACTAGTATTTACTAGCTTATCAATGATTCAATTTCAAAATTTTATCCTAAAGGCCTGTATGCTAAGACTTCTTCTGTCTCTACTTGTAAACAAGTTGGATTGCCCAGCAAGCAGACACTGAAAATTTGATTTAATGAAATTAATTAGAAGATGATTCCAGGAAGCACTGATATGAGATTGGAAAATGAGATAGGAAATGGAAGGAAGCCACCAAAGGATGCTGAATGGAGAAGGTAACTAAAAAATGTACCTAGAGCTCAATCCCAGTGGAAAGCTCTGGTTAACAGTGTAGCACACACTTTGAGATTAACCTGTCCAAGAGGCGAGTGTGCTAGGATATTTTTCCATCATTCATTCATTGATTGGGTACTTCTTATCAATATGGAAGTAGATATGTGTCAACCACATGCCTCACAGAAGAAAAAGGTTATGGACATCAGAAACAGCTTTTAGGTAAAGGGTTATGGGTGCTTCCACTTGGAAACCACCTGGTCATTGTTCATGGAAATGGTGAGAACTGAGGAAATATGAGCAGTTCATCTTCAGTGTCTGCTATCAGTGGTCTTCTCAAGGCTACAGAGTAACCTTACTTCTGCATTTAAATGCTCAGTTACTTGTAATATTCAACAGTTCCAATGTGAATTAAACTTAGGCTATTTCCCCTAGGAAAGTGATCATTATTGTCTTTCTATCCCATTTTTTTTCTCTGTTATTTTAGTGTCTCCAGTTTCCGACAGCTCCAGGGTTGGAAAATAGAAAAGGAGGAGGAATAGGGAAGATTGGAAAGTTCTGATTTGTCTGGAATTGTCACAAGCTGGTGTCAAGTGTTCTCTGGACCAGGGCAATGTATAAAGTCTGTTAATTTCATGGACACTCTCCCAGGTTCTTGGGGGCTGCCTTTCTGTAGTTTCATTAACTCAGTCTTTTCTAACCCATAGCTTTCTCCTCCAAGAAGTTTGGCTATTGTTTCTCTATTCAGAGGCTTATGTATCTCTCTAATAGGCCCCTATTAAGCAGGATTCAAGATCACTTCGTGCTGCTCCTTTTTAGTGTGTCTAGACCTCATCTGTCCACAGAAAACTTCTCTGAGCTCTTGATCCTGCTGAACTTTGAAAATGCAGGTTAACTTGCAGCCATCTGTCCATTCCCTGATCACTGAGGCAGTGAACCAGTTACCTCTTATCTTTTGAATATTCCTACAAGGGAATTACACATTAGCCCCTGAATTCCTCCATCCACAAGAGATAAATATACAACTCATTGAATCATGTGATTGAAACTTCTCCTACCAGGCTTAAAGTGATGGACAGAAGTCTCTGACCTCTTTCATGAGGTTGGAGAGAGAATTTTTACATTATATTCTCTCCACAAACTTCCCCAAATTCTCTCCTCAACTCTACATACCCTATATGCATATAAAGGATTCAAGAATTATCTAACAAATCTTTATCCACCTATTTTTATGCAAAAAAAGAAAAAACCTTCCTGAGGGGGTCTATCTTAAAATTCACTGTGGCTTCTGATATCTACTATCATCAGACCTGAGATGAAATTGGTACAAGATCCAATCTTAGCAGCTTAGTTTTGATATTTTAAAAATCAATAATTCCTGAAAATTCAAAATGTGATTGCAGAAATAAATGTATAACCTTATTTTCCCCATTATGGAAATGTTAGGGTGGAAATAAAGTACAGGACAAATAGAAGAGAAAGAAAAACCCAACCCATAATTCCATAAACCACAGACAAATAATATATCATTTTGATTTATTTCTACCAAGTTGTTCTTTATTCTATGCATATGGTTTTTTACATGCTATGGTAATACTCTATATACAAATTCCTTTTGGGATTTCTTTTGACTTAACTCTGACATTTTCCATATGATTCTAAATACTTCACAAGCAAGATTAATAAGGATAAACAACCCCACAAGGGAGATGTTCCACAATTTATTTTATTCTTCCCCTATCACTAAACAATATGATTGGCTCCAAATTTTAGCAATTAATTCCATAAACATCAACATTTTAGCCTGCAGTTAGGATTCAGTCACAGAGGTATGATTACCAGCTTAAAAGGAAGCCCTGAAGATTCAAAAGGTCTTTTACATATCTAAACCACAAACTCCTCACTTCTGCTCTATTTTGGCTAGATAAACATTGAGAAGACAGACCAGAGGTCAAGTCCCCCAGTGCAGTTGACAGTTCTGAGACCTTTGAAAGGATACATAGGAGACCAAAGTGCAAGGATGCTCACGTGTGATAGGTAAATTCCTAGGATGACTTTGGCCAAAATAATCCAGTTTGTAGAATTGAAGACAGAAATATCACTAGAGACTCAGTTATTCAAGACAGTTGCAAAATCCTTAAAGGCTTGCAGATTATGCAACCTATATAAAGAAATGAATTGGGCTAAATGGGTTTGCAAGAAACTGGAGAGCTTGTGCTCCATTTAAGGTAAGAAATCATTGTTCACTCTCAGATAAGCTTATCAGATTTAGCAGAACACCCAATTCAATTTAAATTTTAGATCAACAAGGGATTTTAGCATGAGTATGACCCAAATATTGCATGGGACTTACTTGTACTAAAACAATTTTTGTTGTTGTTGTTCTTACTAAAATTCTAATTTAACTAGGCTTTCAGTATTTATCTGTCAACTCTGGTCTTACTCAACCATTGCAATCCACATTTCTTGTGAAATCCTTTTATTTCTAAATTCTAACTAGTTCAAATGTTTTAAAAATACATCTGGGGTACAGATGATGGCAGTAGGCCATCAGTTAGGGAACTCTGGTATTAGAGTGTGACGCAGAATCCAGACTGAAACATCTACCCTTGGAAGGACAGTTGCAATGCATATTAATCATGTCTTCTTCATGCCACTGATTTTTTTTTTCTATTTTTGAGAGCAGGTGGGGACAGAGGAAAAATGGAGAAAGCAATGAGGCCATAATACTTTCAAAGGAAATTGGAAAGGGAAGGGAAAGTTTGAAATAATATTGAGGAAAGGGGGCTCTGGACACAGCACATGTAAACTCTTCCTACTTGACTATCTGATATGGTCCCAACCCTATCGCCTAGTAAAGCCAGGGTACATCAGGAAAATTCAAATGTGTTTTATAAACCATAGTCAGGCCTACTTTTCAAGGTGATATCAAATCCCCCTGTAAGGAAAAACCTCCAAGGAAACAAATGAAGTTACTTGAGTTTGCATTTCTTAGAATAAAGCTAACTGTTGGTATATTTTAAACATGTATGTTCATTAAGCATATTTATGTTTGTTTGACACTAAAATTAGAACCATTTTATTGAAAAATCTTCTGTGTATCTACTAAACAAGAATGATTTCCTCTGAAGATGCCTAAGTCCCAGCTTTCTAATTAAAATAAAATAAGGGCTTTCCAATCAATTGTGGAAAGGAGACATTTAGAGAATTACCAAGAAGCACTGCAGAAGGAACATCATTAAAAATGATGAATATAGGTAGCTGAACACTTTTCTGCTGCTAAATTGAATTCAGTGAGAAAGTAAAGGAGGTTTTATGTATTTGATGCCAAGTCTTGATGCATCCATATAAATTGTTTGCCATGTGTGGAATTATGAATCAAACAGCTTTGCTCCTATAAAATAATTGTAGATGCAGTTGCCTGGATGTAGTTTCCCAAGATCTATATTCCATATACAGAATTCAATTTTTACTTTCACTGGAATGGGGCTAACAATGTATACTCTCTAAGAAAAAAGGAATGTCATTCCTAATTATGCTTAGCTGAGGCCTCTGCTTTCAGTTCAGAGCTGAAGTCCAGTCTTCTTAGTGAAGTATCTAATTCATTAATCAATGACCAAGTATAAATATGTATTTAATCAGGGAAGATATTAAAAATCTTTAATCTTCCATATGAAATAAGTACTGATCAAGTTAATGGAATCAAGAATGGACACAAACTCAATCAGAGTAGATATTTGCTGTTAAAAAATTCTAACTCTATATCAATACATCAGAATTACATGCAATACAGAGACAGATGCCTTAAGGGAGAGAAAAAACTAAGGCCAGACTTCCTTTAAGAACTATATACTATAGTTCTTGATATTATAACTGCTATTAATATTAGAAGGCAACCTCATTGGTTATCATTTAATTCAATGGTTTTTAGAAATAAGGCTCAGGGAAAAGATGACAAAAAAAATCAGAAAGTGAAACATCACAACCATCTAGTTTTATTTCTGCCCAGAATATCCCATAGATTGATGTGGTTTGCAAAGTAGTACAAGTATTCTCCTGGTAACAATGCCCCTTTCTAATGTTACACTGAGGCTTCTCCCAGCAAGAGGAGGCTATTTCGCTTCCTTTTGAATCTGAGCTAGCCCTGTGATTTGCTTTGACAACAGTGGAAAAGTTGTACCAATTCTGAGCCATAGCTTAAGAGTCATGCACACTTTCAAGATCTTACTTTGTAATTTGTTGCCACAAACAAGCTGAGGTGACTTCTGGATAATGACATGGCTCAGTTAACCCTGTGGCCCCAGTTGAACTTCCATCTGACTACAGATACATGAAGAAGCCCAGCCAAGATGAATTGTGGCCAAATCAGCAGAGACACCTAGATCACACATAGACTTCACAATACAATAAACGGATTGTTTCTTTAAGCCACGGATATTTGAGGTGGTTTATAATGCGGCAATAGATAATGAATACAGTTGCATGGTTGTCCTAGCTAGTTATAGGGGGAAGGAATGCAAAAGAAGCAGAAGCTATGGTTTTTATTAGCAGACAAGAATACAGATATACACATGTCCCAATTTAGGCAAGTTTTCAGGAATTCTTTAGAAGCACAGGTCAATCTTTCTCATTTTCATAGTGCTAAAGTTGACAAAAAGGTAGTTGTTTGAATAAAAAGAAACTGGGGAGAAATTGTGATTGTGTCATATTCAGTAAATATTGGAGAAATAAATTTGCAATACATAGTTTCTATATTATTTTTCTCATTAACTTATAAATAAAAATGGGCAGAAATCATACTTTCAAAAATTGTTTTCATTATAGGTCCCAATATGTTCTGTAAAAATCTTCAGAAATTGAAATAAACCTAACAAAAGGATATTTGTAAAAGATATTTTTAATAAACATGTATCGACAGTGTCACTTCAAGTACCAATTTACTAAAGGTAACTAGGGAAAGAAACCGACCTTTCTCTTTATTTAAGTTGAAATATTTGGATCCATAAGAAAATTTGATTTAAATGTTATTGACTTTTTACAAATTATAATAGGAATGTTGTTATTGAATATACTTTATATCATATATACAGTATCTATCTATATCTATCCATATCTATAGTATATATGGTATGTTTTCCTAGAATACTAAGACTTCAAGACTTAACAAAACTGGAATGGTGTATTTTCCTAGAATACTAAGACTTCAAGACTTACAGAACTGGAGCTGGAGAGTTGTCAATGGATGGTAAATATTACATCAGTTTGAGGATAATATATAAGCCAGAACTTCAAAAAAGATTGTACTGATTGTTATTTCAGAAGCATTACAAATGAGATGGACATTACTGATTCATAATGCCCTTGAATCCTGACAAGATGGACAAATGGAATGGCTCTTTTCTCTAAAATCAATCATGGAGAAACTGTATAGGTAAGATAGAAACATGGATCTGAGGAACTAACATTAGAAGAAGTAGAATCTCCTGGAAAACTAATATTGAAAGGATGAAACAAAAGACTATGCTGAGCTAGTTTGCTTGCCTCTGTGTGCATGAATGAGACTGGAGAGAGAACAGGGAGTGGTGAGAATAGTGGAAAAATCCTGTGGCAAACTGACCCAACCCTGTTGAGAAAGAAGCAAGTGAGACAGAATATTTAAATTCTGTTTTTGCTTGACATTTGCCAAATTATATTGTTATACTGTGTACATGCCCAAATTTGTAACAACAAATTCTATTATGTATAACTATAATGCACCAACAAAAATATCAGAAAATAAATATACAAATCAATTCTATTCTTGCTCACCTTCTTAAGGGATTTCTTAATCCCTTAAGAAATTCTCAGGGGCTGGGATTGTAGCTCAGCAGTAGAGCGCTTGCCTCGCATGCGTGAGGCCCTGGGTTCAATCCTCAGCACCACATACAAAGCAATAAAATAAAGACATTATGTCCGTCTACAGCTAAAAAAATATTTAAAAAAAAAAGAAAGAAATTCTCACTGTGTGTCACCCATAGACATTAGTGTTAAGCATAGAGATGACAGAGAAGCCTCAGGCAGCTGAAGAGCCCATAGATGAGGAACTAATGAAAACAGGTTCAAGCTTACCTACCTTTCTCAGTCATTTAACTACATCTTTTGCCAATGAAGAACCAGTAAATTTCAAGTTGTGGAGTGTTACTTCATGACAATCGCTCACCAGATTTGTTGCCCAAAGTTATGGCAGCAAACAGGAGTGGTTCCAGGGAGTTCTGTGGTTCGTGGGGTGACTGGTCTCATCTAAGCAACTGCCTACTGGACATTTCCGGTAGAGTGCTTCATTCGGGACTTAGTCTCCATTATCTCCAAGAGTTTATCTTCTCCTTAAGAAGAAGTTTCATCTTTTATATGGAACTATCAGCCTTGCAGCCACCCAAACCAGAAACTTAAGAACCATCCAAGACTATTATACCACTTTATTTTTTTTTTTAATTTTTTTAGTTGTTGATGGATCTTTATTTTATTCAGTTATTATTTATATGTGGTGCTGAGGATCGAACCCAGTGCCCCACGCATGCTAGGCAAGCGCTCTACCACTGAGCTACAGCCCCAGCCCTATACCACTTTAAATCATGTCACTTTTTTCTGCTAAATATCCATACTCTCCATTTCCATTACTAATGCCTTCAGTATACATATTTTAATTTATGTAGTGCCATATATAACTTATATAGCGTCATTTATAATTTTGCTATCAGGCTTTTACTGTCCCTAACTCTATTATCACCAGAGTGAGCTTTCTAAAACAAAAAATTGATCATACAGCTGGATAACACCTTAAAAGTTCCCCCTATTCATATTTCCAGATTTTATGTCTAATCATAAACCATTCCACAAAAGTAAAAGTTTGTAGCATTTTTTAAAGACATTCTGAGAAAAGAATTGCCTATTCTAGTATGTTTTAGTCAGCTTTTTCACTGCTGTGACTAAAGGACCCAACAAGAACAAATTTAGAGGAGGAAAAGTTTATTTGAGGATTCACAGTTTCAGAGGTCTTAGTCCGTAGAAGGCCAGCTCCATTCCTTGGGTCTTGAGGTGAGGCAGAACATCATGGCAGAAGAGTGTGGCAGAGGGACATGGCTTACATGATGATCAGAAAGCAGAGAGAGGGAGAGAGAAAGAAAAACTCTACTCTCCAGATACAAAATATACACCCCATAGCCACACCCCCAATGAACAACTTCCTCCAGCCATGCCCCACCTGCCTCCAGTTACCACCCAGTTAATCCCATGAGGGATTAATTCACTAATTAAGTTAAGGCTATTACCCAACCATTTCTCCTCCAGACTTTGCATTGTCTTACATGTGAGCTTTTGGGAGTACACCACATCTAAACCATAACACAGTACTCGGTATCTGGGTTCTAAGGATTTTTTTTAAGGATGGCCTTTGTAGTAGTATTTAAAGATCCCTTTACTGTCTCAAGTTATGATGTTAGTGATATTGATGAATGATTCTGAATTATCCGGTATATGTGTTAATAATTTACTTTTTCTTATTTATAGCCTAGATAGCCTCTCTCTCCTAATTTCAAAACCTAGCCACAATTCAAGAAAATAACTAAGGAAATGGTTGAGAAAGAACATTATTGCTGAACTTTATGGACTCTTTTACTGTTAATATCATTGGTGACTGCTCACCCACCAAAAGCAATACCCAGTCCTCTAAAGAGTGCTCTCTCTGCATTGAAGGCAGTGGGATGGGGCAAAACCTCCCTTAGTGTTTTCCCTAAGACAATGAGGTATGTTGGCAAAGTTGTGTCTGCATGCTAGATACACAGGGTAATATACATGGCTGCTATAAATAGAAAGGGAAATATAAAGTTCTTATTAATTTTGACTCCTCCTACAGTCCCCAAATAAAAGCTTTTAAGGTGTTAAAAATTCTCTTGTTGGGCTAGGGTTGTAGCTCACTGGTAGAGCGCTTGCCTCACATGTGTAAGGCACTGGGTTCGATCCTCAGCACCACATATAAATAAATGAGTAAATAAAGGTCCATCAACAACCAAAAAAATTTTTAAAAAAAGTTCTCTTGTAGGAATTCACTGGATTTTAATCTCCCCGCTTTACCCTGAGATCTGAGGACTCTTTATCTGAGAGCCTTTTTCTAAGAATCCTTATACTCATATCTTCTGTATTTCCTCACCTCTAGCCAGAAATAGGATCTCACCCTTGGTATTTTTTCTGCCTCCATCTCGCAGATATGCCCAAGTCTATGGCCCTCTGCCTGGAGGAGCACCCAGGACACTGAAGGCCAGCCAATGATAAAAGTCCCTTAGAGGAATAGAAGCTGGGGACTCAAGAGCACTCAGTTTTGAGGTCTAGTCTGGGATTCAAACATTCAGCCTGAATTTGGCTTTTGATGTCTCACTGATATAAAATAAAAGCTCATGGAGTTCTTTGGCTATTAAACTCATTAGATTAAACATAAGACCTTCCCCAGGGGAGTTCCAATTTGGGGGTTAGTCTTATGGATATCAAGGCTGTCTCCCTTTCTTTGTCATCAATTAGCTGCCTACTACATTCTTGCACATTGGGCTTCTTTTCTAGTCTTCCTTGAATTCAAGCAATAAAAAAGGAAATGTATTACCTATAATGGCTTCTCAGAATTGCTCAAGATTGACCATTCTAGAAAGGACCTAATTAAATTTTTAGTTATTCTTAATCTTTACCTTGTGAAATTTGGGAATAGGAAAAAAGAAAAGTACATGAGCAATTCTTCTCCCTCCTAATACATTTATTTTTGCCTGTCATACTCTATGTCTAGGCTACTGCACCTACCTTAGAAGCTTTTATTTTTCTTTTAACCAATAAATCTGAAATGTCATTGTATAATTTATGACATGTATTTCTAAATATATGATTACTGTGTGAATATAATACTGAATAAAGAAACAATTAAAATTTATTTTACAACAGGGTGACTATAATTAATAACTCTTGAGCACTACTTTTCTCACCACAGAAAAGATAAATGTGGGAAGTAATACATATGTTAATTAGTCCAATTTAATCATTCACTATATATAGGTATGTCCAAACAGCATGCTGCATATAATAAATAAAGATAAACAATTTTTGTGTTTATCAATTAAAATAATTATATTAAAAAAACACAGCTATGATAAATGTGCATGCTTATTGCAGAAAAAGACTTGACTCCTTAGTCATGGTGTATTTTACTTTCCATATTTGTTTCCCACCCAAAGAAATGGGTTATTTGCTATTTCATGATCTATAGAGTATCCAAAGTAGTATTGTGAATATTATTGTAATATGAAATCATGGCATTAGTGCCCCAAAACAGTGCCCTAGTGAAGTAAAACTCCAAAGGACTTTATAAAAACCAAGATAGAAGGCATGTCCCTGAAGAGCAGGGAGCCCTGGAGTACTGTGATTGCACCCTGTGAATTCAGCTGTGCTCCAACTTCTAGCTCTTCTACTACAATCTTAGCTCCTAAATCTATAGCACCTGAAAGATGCAATCTAGAATTTGGCAGTTAAATCTTATTAACTGAAATTCTGACATTTCTATCTTGCCAATGAAGACTGTTTTACTCTCATTCATCATCATTCCACCCCAAGGATTGATAAGCACTCATTGTTAGTTAGCTTTATCCTAAGCAGTGTAAATATTTCAAATAGTTTCAAATAGGAAACAAATATGGGGAATGCACAAAATTATCTGGGAAAAATGTAAGAAAATGTTGTTAAGTGCTAGGAAGAGCCACATAAGAATCAAGAAGAGAACTAGGAAAGGGACAGGAGAAATAGACTCAACAAGAACCTTGAAACATGTAAAGGAACCTTGAACTGAGCCAAGTAGCCATGAAAATGTAGTTCATGTGTCTTTGCCTCCATCTCTCACCCTTCAAATTGTATCTTGAGCTCTACTTCTGAAAAGACATACATGAAACATTGACACAGAGCACATGACAATGCTTTGAGTGAATAAGAAATGTACTAAAAAAGGTGTAGAAATGAAAATCACAGTATAACATTGTTTCTTCAACACTCTTGGGAGTTTTTCTTTGTTTTGTTTTTGGCATAGTGAAGAAGAGAACAAAGTTTGGATGAACAAAGACATGAACTCTACAATACATTCTGATCATATAGCATAGTTAATGTACTATTATGTACCATACTTCGGATGTTCTGGTCATGTGCTGACTTTATGGTAAACCCAACAGCATTTGTGCATCTGTAACAATATATCTGGGATTAGGTACTCATGGTCAAATAAACTGAGCAACAAGTCAGGGAGTTTTTCATGTAACCATCCAGTGTTGCTGAGGTTAGAGGAATGATGAAAACAAGGAAATTTTAAAATTTATAAATCAAAAGGGAGAACAGATGTAAAAGATGAGATCCAAATAGACAGATGTGTCTAAAAAGAAAAACAGATGTTGCTCAAATTTATTTCCTGTTTCTTCCTGTCAATGATGTAACTCTGTGAACTTAGACATTAAGCCCAGATGGTTTGGCCAAAAGGAGACCTGTGGCCAGAGATCTTGTCTCAACAAATTTGGTAGATCTATAAACTTTTCATTATTATATTCCAGTTCTTCATTTGCATGATTTTCAATTTATAGATAGATAGATAAAAATAAATAGAGATTTTAAAGCTTACCCCCAAATTATTTATATCTGGACAAATTCAAGCAAGAAATTATTTTGAAAGATTATCAAAATCAAATCCAAACACTGTGAACTGCCCTTGGCAGCATTTATAGGAAAATGAATTTTATGATTAAGACTGCAATGTACATAGCACATTGCTTAATCTAATAGCATACGGTGCTAAAACTGTATAGACAAATTAGACAAGAGAATGGTTGAAAGTAAAAATGATGATAATTATTCAGCTCAAGAAGTTCAGAAAAAACAAAAAGGAAATGACATAAATAAAAATAGCACATTTATAGAAAATTAACAAACTCAAAAGTGAGATCTTTGAAAAGATTAATAGGTAATTGACACCATCAAACAAGTAAAGCAGAAATAATCAAATAAACAAAATCAAATATATGGGCTAAACTGATAGAAGCGGGGAGTAGGAAGGTGGTTTCCAAGAACTGGAGGAAAGGGGCAATGGAGCAATGTGCCAAAGAGTATATAAATGGTAACTGTGTAGAGGTAATACGTTAATTAGCTGGAATGCTGTAATAATTTTGCAGTGTATATCAAAACATCAAGGTGTACATCTCAAATATTTACAATTTTACATGTTCAACAAATTATTCACAAAATAAAGATTATAAAAATAGAAATTTTATGTCTTTATAGCAGAGATATAAAATGCAAGAAAATAAAATGAAGTTATTTAATATTAAATTAGGAAATTTGGAGTAAATGGATTGAATATGGCAAAATACAATGCCAAAATTGGCTGAAGAAAAAATTTTGCCAATAATATTCACACATGTTGAAATATTAATCCAAGATCTTCTTGCAAAAAAGCCTAGTTCCTAATCATTTTACAAGCGACTTCTATACCCACAGTAATACTCTTGTAGGTGATAGTTAACTAGGCAATACTGCAAGTATTTCAAGTTGTTTGGAGTGAAGTATGTGCACTTCATCTTAAAATTGTTGGTTTTTAAAACTTGTCTTTATCTTTTATTATTTAATTAATGTATTAATTTATTTTTATGTGGGGCTAGATCAAACCCAATGCCTCACCCATGGTAGGCAAGTGTGCTACCACTGAGCTACATCCCTAGCCCTAAAATAGTGTTATAATATGAATGAAATGAATACAAGCAGTCTTTAGCACATATTTGTGCATTAACAATTATATTGAAATACAGTTTAGTATTAAGTATATAATAAAAATATATTTTCTCTCTTATGAATGCAATAAATAAGGTCTATAAGAGTCTGTTATTTCTCATAGTTTCAAGAAGCCAGTGAGCATCAATGTTATTTTGAAATATCTGAAATAATTGCAAAGTGATACAAAATCATCTTTTGTTATAGGAGGCTTAATATTAAGACAATGTAAACATTGTTTTGCTGTCTTTATTCAGAATTGGGGAAGTGCTAAAATTCAGTTTTGGTTTAGTGAAAATTAATACAATTTTTTTTTCCATCCACATTTTGGATATCTTGAAGTCCATCCATGGACTCTTTGGTTCTTAGACTTCAGGTGATGAATCCCAATAGCAAAATTATTCAATTTTTTGTACTTCAATTTATTTATTTATAAAATTGGAATAATATTAGTATTTAGCATGACAATTGTTAAAAAATAATATGTATAAATATAAATTTACTAGAAGAAAGTTGAACATAAATATTTGCTGCTGCTGTTGGTGGTATGGATCATGCAATGGACCATTGATTCCTGTGTAGCAAATATTGTTCCAAAATGTAGTTAAAGATGGTGCCAAGCTGATTTAATAAAGCAAGTGCAATCATCCATAATCACATAAGGGCAACCTATAAAAGACATCACTGGCTTATTTGACTTAGAACAAAGCTGCAGAACTCTAAAATAAATGCATTCACAAAGAACAGATTATGTCCAGAGTCTGTGTGTCAACATCAAAATATCTATCAATGATATTCACCACATTAATGGATCCAAAAATAACAACAATATCATCTCCAAAGACACACACACACACACACACATACACACACATGCACACACACACTCAGAAGTATTTTTTAAAGTCTAACACTTAGGATGAAAGCAGTTAGCAAGGAATAGAAATAAAGCTCATTAATTTGGCAAAGACTGAAATTCAAATAGAGTAAAAATCAAAAAATACATTTGATGAAGAATATGTACATAAAAGCTCTTTAAGATCAGAAATTAGTAAAAAAATTATTAGAAATTAGTAAAACATTATTATTACTTCTCATAGTCTGGTCAATACAATCAAAATAAATACAAGATATAAGGAGTACTAAAGAAAAGTTCATCCAGGTAGAAATATCAGCAGAATGAATAGAAAACACATTGGCAACAATAATAAATTTTAACACAACTATTGAAATAAAATAAATATTTAAAATATACATTGTTTTTTGTGTTTATATAAATATATCAAAATAGATTTTACTGTCATTTATAACTAAAAAGGACCAATAAAAACACTGTGTTTCTCTATACAATAAAAATATAGCAAAAAACACAAATAGTATTTTTGGTAGTATTAAAAGCTTAGAGTCATAATAATAAACACTAAAAGTATCTAGCAATCATTTAATCAAAAATACTAAGGTCTTTCTAAAAAATGTAAATGAAGGTTAGTGGAGAGAGTCTAGGGTGTTGGATAGGAATAATTCATGTTGTGAAATGGAATTCTTTCCTAATTAACAACTTCACTTCAATAATAATTCCAATATGTTTTAAAAGTAATTTGATAGGTATATACTAAAATCTCTACAGAAGTATAAAAATTCACACATAGCCAAGTGTAAATTCTGAAAAAAAATGCAAAAAGAGACCAGATAGTTTTCCTAATTTCTCTTTCAGAGTGTTTATCACTGATGTATAGAAATGCAATTGATTTGTAGGTGTTGATTTTATATCCTGCTACTTTGCTGAATTCACTTATTAATTCTAGAAGTTTTCTGGTAGAATTTTTTGGATCCTCTAAGTATAGAATCGTGTTGTCTGCAAATAATGATAGTTTGAGTTCTTTTTTTCCTATTCGTATCCCTTTAATTTCTTTTGTTTGTCTAATTGCTCTGGCTAGTATTTCAAGGACTATGTTGAATAGCAGTGGAGAAAGAGGGCATCCTTGTCTTGTTCCCGTTTTCAGAAGGAATGCTTCCAATTTTTCTCCATTAAGGATGATGTTGGCCTTTAAGCAAACTTTGAAATGCACATATAAAAATAACATAGCCCAAGCAAAAAAAAAAAATGGTCAATAAATTGACAGAACTAAATGTAAAGCCTTGAATAGCTCTATATATGTGTAAAGATATCCACTAAAGAAACGGACCAAGTGGTCTATTTCATATGATATCCGACAAACTGAAGTCAATTTGAAGAAAAATAAAACTGATCTCATCCTTAGCACAATTTCCAATGGTAAGCTTTAGATAGAAAACTTAATAAAAAATATCAAGTTCGTGGAAGAAAAGGGCTTCTTAAATAAACCTACCAAGTTATAAGCCATAAGATGAAATGTTGATGAATCTAAGAATTTCTGCCCAATAAACAGACTTGATGACACATGGAAAAGAATATTTGCACCAAAAAAGAAATGACAAAGGATTTGTGCATTCTTGTAAGACAAAGAGGCTATGAGAAGTCAATATCCCTGCTGAAAGGAGATAAAGCAAAATTGAACTTTAAAAAATACTTTGAAAAAATTCTGAGAACTGCAGAGACAACAAAGAAAATGCTTTTCCTATATATAAGCTCATTTTCTTCCTGGAGACCTTTGTGAATCTGGATATGTGCTGAGGATAAAGCTTGGCTTAGACAGAAGGGCTTTATTTGAGAAAAGGAAAATCACTGAAGCTTTTGATATTGGAAAATAAGATGCTATTCTAAAAGATGCCATGAAATGTTTTACAGCTTCCTGACAATTATGAGACAAAATTTTATAAGAATGAGGGGAGACTATTTCCAACACAGAGTCAAAATTACTATCTAGATACTTGTAGGTATTGATGCAAATGGAGTAGGAGGTTGAAGTGTTGATTTCAAAACCTCTAACAGCAAAAAGTGAATTTCCCACAGTCCTTCAGGACTGTAGAGGCAAAATCTTATCAATCTCTTGGTCAAAACCCCGGGGGTTTATTTTCTACAAGCCACAGAGGTACTGACTTTCTCAACTATAACAGCCCAAACTCATCTGAAGTGTTTGTTGCCTTCAGAAGACCTGTCCTTTATCCTATCTGGCTAATAGAAGAAAGGAAGAACTCTCCCTGGAGGACACAGCATCTTCTAAAGGTGCTGATATTACAATGCTTAGTATGCAATACAAACTTATTGGATTTTCAAAGTGACAGAAAACATGACTTCTGCTCAAGGAAAAACTGGACAAGAGAAGCAGATCCATATGGTTCAGATTTTGGAGTATTGGAATTAGCAGTCAAGGATATATATAGGGAAACATGTTATTCAATGGATGAAAAGATGAAAAATTTCAACAGAAATATACATTAATTTTAGGATTAATTGAATATTCTCTTGCTAAAAATGAAATATCATTAAGAATTGATTTACTGGTAATTTTAAATGTATTTTTATTTTTATTTTTTATTTTTTGGTACAGGCGATTGAACTTGGGCACTCAACCACTGAGACATATCCTCAGCCCTATTTTGTGTTTTATGTAGAGACATTGTCTCACTGAGTTGCTCAGTGCCTTGCCGTTGCTGAGGCTGGCTTTGAACTCGCGATTCTCCTGTCTCAGCCTCCCAAAGTTCTGGGATTACAGTTGTGAGCCACCACACCCGGCTAAATGTATTAGTTTAACATCAGGTAAATGTAGTGTAAGAGAGGATTAATAAAACTCAGACCAGATGAATAGGAAATATTTAAACTGAAGCACTGAGAAAAACAGAATGGAAAGGACAGAGCAAGGGAGGCCAGTGAGGCAAGGTGAAAACCTAACATAAGGACAGTGTACGTAGAGGGAAACGAGCTGCTGGGAGGGAACCTTAGACGTGTATACAGGCAATGACTGAGAGTTTCCAAAATGATGAAAGACATCAACACAAATGAAAAAGAAACTAAAAGATTGGGTACAGTGGTGCAGGCCTGTAATCCCAGCTACTTAGAAAGCTGAGGCAGGAGGATGGCAAATTTGAGGTCTCCATTGGCAACTTAGTGAGACCTTGTCCAAAATTTAGGAAGAAATAAATAAAAAAAAAGAAAAGAGAAAGTGACAAGCTGTTAAGTATTATAAATACCAAGAAAATCATACCTATAAGATCATAACCAAAATGATTACTGACAAAGATAAAAAATAAAACTTAAAAATAACCATACCCAAAATAAAAACATGTACTACACTGAAGAGAGTATAGTATCATTGAAGCCAATGAAATGTTTTAAAATACCAAAGTGAAAAAAAAAACAGGTGTTTTCAAATAAAACTAATGTGGGAATAGAATATGCAAAATAAAAACTCTGCAAATTAACAAGATATAAACCCTAAGAAAATAAACAAAAAACATGAACATAAAATTAATGGAGGAAAAATCTTAAACTCTAATACAGCAGGAGATACTCAAAACCATGTGTAATGAAAAAATGCTAACAACATATAATGTACTGCTTTATACATATTAGATTGGCATAAATTTAAAAACTGGATAATGCCATATTTTGAATGATATGTGTGAACACACTAAATCTTCTTCACTGATTTTGTGGGTATAGGAAGGGACAGGAATTTTGGAATGTTGCCAGGCAAGAGTTAATTAAAAGTAAAATCATTTCCATATTTCTTTCATCTTCCCATGGGTTTATACTGCAGAAGTTAGCACAAAGGTCCATAAAGAGCATATACAAATATGTTCATCAATGAATCATTGGCTTAGCTTGGAATTGGAACAAAATACCATGTTTCCATCTATGGCAACCTATAAGCAAAAGTGGTTAAAAACTGCCTAAAATCTATACATGAGTTAGAAGCAATGGGATCATGTGCCAAGCCAGGTGTGGCCGAGTGTTCCTGTAGTCTCAGCTGCTTGGGAGGTTTTAGCAGTAGGGTTACTCGAGCCTACTATTTCAAGACCTGTAGACCATTTCAATTTGGATAGATATTAAAAACAGAATGTTGAGTGACCAAGGAGAACACCACTGTACATCTGGACACAAAGCATTATAGTTTTTAGAAAAAAAAAGAGGTGCAAATAAAAATATTTACTTTCTATCTACTAGAATCTATGAATTAAAAAACCTGTGAAGTAAATTCTAACAAATTATGAAGAGATACTGAAAATCGTGGCATAAATGAGAAAATGAAATAGGAAGGGTCTTCCTTTTCCTTATTCAGTGATGGTAGGTGCCATGAAATAAAGAATACAAATGTTAAATTCTTAGAATCTGAGTGAAAACCAAGTATTCGAGCAAGAAACTGATTGGAATGAGGGCAGAAGCAGAGGAATACAAGAGGAGAGGGGCAAGCAGAAGGAAAGAGAAACAAAGAAGAAAGGAAAGATAGTGGGAGAGAAAAGCAAAATGCTCAACTTGAAAATGTATCATTAGTGGCTTTAACTGTTTGTTAGAACTGTGAGCTACATTTATTTTATTGTTAGTAAATATCTATATTTCCCCAAATTTCCAAGTACATATTGCATTCATAAAAAGAGAAAAAATAATTATAAATGAATAAACACTAATAAGTAATGCTTTTTAATACCATAATACATGTCAATGTGTTACAATTTGTCCGTTATTTTTCAGTAAGTTAAATAAGACAAGCCTAGGCCAGAAAAAATTATCATTAAATAATGGAAACCTTTCCAAGTTTGAGGAAAGAAATGTTCAAAAATATCAACATTGTCAACAAAAAATTGAGCAAATGTTAATATTCTTCCACCCCTTTTTTCAAATACAGATATAGGAAACTTTTCAAATATAATTTTAATCTCAAGAGCAAATTCAGAAATGAACACTTGAGAATCAGTACTTAATTTTTTAATTTTATTCTTTTTTTAGTTTTACATGAAAGTAGAATCTATTTTGACATAATTATACAAGCATGGAATATATCTTATTCTAATTCAAACCCCAGTACCTCTCCTTCCCCTGTCTTTTCTCCATGCCCTGCTCCCTTCCCTCTATTGATCTAACTGACATTTACCAGTAATTTTTTTAATTAATTTCTTGAAGATGTGCATGAGGATGAGATTCACCATGGTGTATTTATATATGTACATAGGAAAGTTATGTAAGATTCATTCTCCTGTCCTTCCTTCTCCTATCTCCTTCTTCCCTTATTCTCCCTTGTTTAATTCACTGAACTTCAATTCTGCCCCACTCCCCTCATTGTGGGTTAGTGTCCATATATCAGAGAAAACATTCTGTCTTTGTTTTTGAGGGATTGCCTTATTTCACTTAACATGTTGTTCTCAAGATCTATCCATTTACCAGCAAATGTCATAAAGTCATTCTTCTTTATGGCTGAGTAATACTCCATTGTGTGTATGCAGTACTTTAATTTTTATTGACTAGATGGGCCAAAACTTGAAAGTTGAGTAAAATCATTTGGTGAAAATGTGAGACAATTGGCACTTATGGATTGGCTGATGGGAGTGTCAGTTGAAGCAATGATTAAAGTTGACCACTGCAAGAACTACACCCAACAGTTCCATTTAAGAACATTGCACTCTTGCACATGTGCACAAGAAGGTAAGTATGAGATATTAATCATTAAATGATCCAAATGTCCATCAGTAGGAGAATGGATAAATGAAATCTTGCGTGTTCACTCAAAAGAATGCCAAATATCTGTAGGAGAGAATTTAGACCTCAAAAGTTGCTTGTAAGTGTATAAACCAAAATTCAGAACATGTACAATATGCCAGTTTTATAAAATTTAAAAAGCTCATGTAAAACAATATCACACTATTTAAAGATACTCACATAATTTAAAAGATTTAAAATGCTGGCTGTCACTGGGAGAAGGAAAAGGAAGTATGACTGAAGATGTGAATTAAAAGTGAGACAGGCTACATCCGCAGCGTTCCATTTTGAGCAGGAGAAAAAGGTCTAGTGGAAAAAATGACAAAATGATAATAGCTGTCTGGAAAAGATGGCAGCATCCATGCTAGCAAGTCTTTTAATCTTTCAGAATGTCCACATAAAAACAGATGGAGCAAGTAGACAGCAAAATAAAAAACAGTGGAAACCATTTACAACAAATTAAGGTGACAAAGTGTGGCCACAAAACCCATAACATAAGAGGGTAGGCATGAACAACTAACACCCAATGGTTTCCATGGTGTTATAATCCTGGGCAAAAGCATATGATAATAGGGGTATATTTGAGTGACAAAATTTTAAAAAGAAAATCAGAAGGCAGTGAGGTATCTAAATGCTAGGAGAGGGGTGACTTATGGCAATAGGAACAGGTACTGTTACTGGAATGAGAAATAGAAATGGTTTCTGGGTGTCAGCTGAAGTGATATTTCCTGATCTAGGTAGCATTTGGCTTAGAATAATTTGGAAGCTAACAATCACTGCTCTATGTGGATAGCTGGAATGCAGCTGGCTGTCATATTATTTTTTACACTTTTCTGTTGTATTAAAATTTCTCAAAAATATAATAAGTATGCTAGTGGATCAATACTAAGATATTTAGAAGCTGATATAAATATTTTCCTTCAAGTCTAGAGCTATAAGCCAGAAAACCCAATTGTCATATATTTCCCAAAATCTAGCTTCAAGAATAAGCTCTGATCTTCTTTAATAGCTATGTGATACCTGGTCAAAAATAAAACTCATAGAGTGCTATATTTAGAAATATTGCTCCTTCAAAATTCTGGAACTTCTCAATAAATTTTAAATTAAAACGTTGGTAACTTCTATTATTTAAAGATAAATGAAAGATAGATGATACTATGCAGAAATTATTGTAGTTAACTACTTTTAAAATCAAAGTGATAAGCTTTAAGATAGTCTAACTACATCTTCTATCCATGTCCCAATGATAATAAAGCATATTAAGTACATTCAGTATGTTTTATAGTTTAAACATTAATTTCACATATGTATTATATTCAATCTTCTCAACATCACCAAGAATTAGTTCAGATGGATTTAATACCAATTTTTCACTTTTTAACCTGAGAGGTTAATTAATTTGTCCCAAATTACCCAGTAACTTAGTAGATGAAATAAAATTTCAAATTAAATGCTATCTTTCTTTGTCGAGTGTGCTTGCTCTTCATCTTAAAGTATTGATTTTTCTGGATTTGGGGCTTAGTACAGAATATTTGGCAATTAAAATCATGGGTTTAACTTCATTAACTTAATGTTCTGGGTTAATTAAACCATGAGACAAGCATGATTGGCCATTGAATTCCACAAGGAAAAAAACATAAGGGTTCCTCAGAAATCTTCTGCTTTCAAACTCATCAAAGAATGCTAGGCAACCAAAGTAGATTAAAGAATAACAGGAATTGAAAGCTTATTTTGTCATCTAACAAATCGTCACAAAACCTGAAATAATTTCAAAGAAACAGATTTCCTCAGTTTTTTGGCAACTCTCTGTGCCTTGCTGCCCCACGCAAGAGTCTCGCTCACGTGTGTGAGCACAGAGCCACCGGGAGGCAACGGTAGCCGGGAGGCGCATCTTCGGTGCCGGCCGGAGAAATGCGGTTGCAGCCCGGACCTCGGCCCAGGGCTACGGCTATCCGAGACTGAGACTGGAAGTAGCAGGGTGCCATCTTCCCAACCAGTTTTTTGGCAACTCTCTGCGCCTTGCCACCCCATGCAAGAGTCTCGCTCACGTGTGTGAGCGCAGAGCCACCGGGAGGCAACGGTAGCCGGGAGGCGCGTCTTCGGTGCTGGCCGGAGAAACGCGGTTGCAGCCCGGACCTCAGCCCAGGGCTACGGCTATCTGAGACTGAGACTGGAAGTAGTGGGGTGCCATCTTCCAACTAGTTTTTTGGCAGCTCTCTGCGCCTTGCCACCCCACGCAAGAGTCTCACTCGCGTGTGTGAGCACAGGGCCACTGGGAGACAGTGGTAGCCAGGAGGAGTGACTTCGGCGCCGACTGGTGGAGTGCAGTTGTGGTGGGGGATCCGGCCCAGGGCTTCAGCCCGGAGTTTACCCCAGGCGTGCCGGGCCTGCTTCCGCACAGGGTGCCTGGCCCCAGTGCCCACCCAACCACGAGAGATCGCTAGCAGTTACTTCTGTGGACTGACTGTCTCCTGAGTGGAACCCCAGCTATTGTTCTTTGTGGACCACCTTCTAACACAGCGGAACTTCCTACACACCAGGGGGCGCAGGCGAACACCTGGGAGCAAACCTTGGCCACGGTGGAACAGCGACTCCACCAGCAGCCCAGAGTTTCACCTTGGCCTGGGACCAGTACCAAGGATACCAGCCTGGAAAGTCCAGCAAACAACGGACAACGCCACCTACTGGAGGAGAAGTAACGAAACCCTGCAGGGAAACTAT